>SNVD02016152.1:0-12795 GCA_013180625.2 Boswellia sacra | reverse complement strand
CTTCGTTTTTGTTTGCTTTCTTTTTAGTGTGTTTATTTGAGATTTTTCACGTCATTTCTTTTGAGTTTTTTCAGGTTATTTCTTTCGTCCCAGGTAATATTTTCTAATCTCGGTTTTTAGAGTGGTGGCTTAAAAAGTTCAAGTTCTCTTGAAACGCATTCTGGATCTCTTCAATCCATAATGGCTGAATAAGGAGGCTAACTTCTAAAATTTTTAGACCCATTCTAACTGACTTGTTTGTGTTTGCTGATTTGTTGGACTTTATTATTTTCTGAGTAAGTTTAGTTTATGCAATTTCGAGTTGTTGTGTGTTTTTGTATTTATTAGTTTCGATTCGAAAAAAAAAAACATTGTGAAAAAACCTGAGAATGGCAGAATATGGGGTTTTCTTAACTCTTGAAACGCATTCTCTCTCAATAAATCTGTCGTTTGTTTATTTCATGTTGTTTGAAGTGTCTTGTTTCTTGTTTTGTTCTTTCATAATAAAGGTATATAGGCTGGAAACCTTAAGTCTGCGGGCTACTGGTCCTAAGGATTGTTAAAATATACAATTTTGACTCAGGTGTAACAACGCCACGTACCTCTTTTCTTGCATTTTGTGGGTCGATGATAAGATAATGATTGAATTAAGAATAACTCTTGGAAACTGATAAATGATGCATGGATCTGTGTGCTTGAAATGTTTATTGGTTTTCGCTTTGCCTTTGATTCCTTGCGCAACATTGAGCACCGAGCCATTATCACTGAGTTATTTGTTTACTTAGAGCAAGTTTATGTAATTTAAATGTTTCTTCAGATTTCAATGAATTCTAGAACTTGTTGATGGTCACTCGAGGCGAAATCCTAGACTGTGCAACATTGGGGAAATGATTTAGGCCATCTTTGGACCGTTTGAGCCTTAATAGCCAACCTTGACTGAAATTGATCCCTAGTTACCCTTTGAGCCTCTGTAAGCCTTTTTCTTTGTTAACTCACTAAAAGATTTCCTAACCTCAAATGAATTTGTTCCAAACAGTTTATCCCTGACCTATGAGCATGTAGATCATTCATAATTAAATTCTGAGCTATGTTCTGGTTTTGGGAAGTTAGAGGAGGTTGGGATGTGTCGTGAGCAATGCAAGTGAGTCCTATTGTGTTGTAAAAAAAAAAAAAAGCCAATCTATACTTATCGTCCACGTACTTACACATTGAGGACAATGTGTTGTTTAAGTGTGGGGGAGGAGAAGTCTAGTAAAAAAAAAGAAAAAAAAAAGAGAACAAAAGAAGAAGAATAAGAGATCTATACCCTTAAGTGTTCTTAAAAAGAATGAAATAATAAAGTGTGGGGGTGTAGTTTTCTTTTGTTTTCTGCACAAAAAAAAAAAAGATTGAGTGTTCTAAATAAGTTTGGGGGAGTAACCTGGTGAATTGAAATGAAGTTGTGTTATAGGGTTGAACTCTACATAATCTTGAATGATTTATGTGTTTGTGGGTGATTTGAGCCAAATTATTATCCTTTATCATACCTTCACCCAAGCAAAACGTTACAAGCTTAATAAAGTCCTACTTGATCCTTGGTGTTGTGCATGTCTACATTAGTGGAGAGTGACTTGAAAAGCAGGCCTATGGAGTTCATTTATACACACATCTTCAATATTAAATATGATTCATTTTTATGCATAAACTCATCCGGGTTATAAGTGATTAGGTGAGAATGGCTCTACACACACACACTTGAGGACTTGAAATGAAGCGAAACTAATCTTTAAGATAAAATTCTTGATCAAGTGCATTATTTTGAAGTTTTCCTTGGGTTATAATTAAGTACAATATTTGAGGCCTATTTGCAAGTTGAAGCATTTGTGTGTTTTAATTTTTCTTTGATTCTGTTTCGGTTTAGTTTTGTTTCGTATCATTTTAGTTGCTCGAGGACTAGCAAAGTCTAAGTGTGGAGGAATTTGATAGGTGTCTATTTATGTATTACTTTTATATCAATTCGTCCATATTTCATTGCTATATTCCTTGGTATTTTTATGTTTTTGTGTGGTTTTGATGTTTGTAGGAGTTTTGGAGCAACTTGCACAAAAATGGAGCAAAACCCTTCATTTTCACCTCTGCTAGTCAACCATCTTCTCGGATTTAATTGTATTGATATACAATGAACCCGATGACATATCATATACCGTTGAAAAGCTCTCGAAGTCTACTTTTTGGAGAAATTTACGGTTTATGAATCCATTCAGTGTACCGAAAGTTGTAATCAAAACAGTGTGAGAAGTGTAGAAATGTAATTCCACACATCACTGTAGCATGTATAATACGGGACACTGTAGCACGTTACTGTAGCAGAGTATTTAAACACATTTTAGGGTTTTATTTTCATAACTTGAAGAAGGGAGAACGTGGAGGAGGCTGCAGCTCTGGAATTCTTTCATCTCTTGGAGTTCTTGATGGAGAAAGGAAGCTTGGAAAGAGGAAGAACTACAATCCAAAGAGAATTACATCAAATTTGCTAAGTTTTTCCCTTCCCTTTCATTTTCTGGAATGTCTCCATGTTGTATTGTATTTACCACGTTCTTAAACATGTGTAACTGAATCTGAATTGGTTGAGGGTGATTTCAAAGCCCCTGATATGGTTTTTGTAAGTTGATTGTGTAAGGAATTGTTATCCAATTCTCTAATTGAAGTTGCTTGTATTCTCCCATATTTAATGCTTATGATTGCTTGCTGATTGTATTTGAGTGGCCAACTGAATATAATCTGGTTGTGATTTATTGCTAGACTAGAAATCTTGATCCGTAATTGTCTTGAATTTCTAATCATTAGTAGCAAAATTGTGATCAGAGATTACAATTGGAGAATATAACCTAAGTTAAATAATCCGAGCTTGTGTGTTTATTGCTTAGATCAACCTATCTTTCTTATCATAATGCATCCATTGAATTAAACTCAGAGAGCTTGTTCTAGGTTGTTTAATGGATAGAGATTAAATAAAGAGCTTGTTTTATTTAACAACAAAGTAAGGAAAGATTGGGGTAATAGAGCTTGTTATTATCTACGGTTGATAACTTCAATGCTGTAATTAGATGACAATTCTACAATTAATTCGCAAATCCATATCTTGTGGTAGAGAAGGATCCCTTAACCAGCTTTCTCCCATTGATTTTTCATTCAAATTTACTTTCTGTTTTGTTATTCTTTACTTGCATTCTTATTTCATTTAGTAAATCATTCAACAAAAATCCCCCCTGTTTAGTTTATTGTTGCTGGAAATAACAAATTCAATTAGAATCAATCCTTGTGGGAACGATATCTTACTTATCACTTTATTACTTGTGCGACTAGTATACTTGCTAGTTTCGAACGCATCAACCGAGGTGAAAATTTTTTATTGGGATGATATCTATTCAAATATTGTCCAGGTCAAATAATTAGAAGATGCATACCCGACAATGAGGTAAGTAGTGTCATTAATTTTTATCATTCTGAAGCATGTGGAGGACATTTTTTATCTAAAAAAAAAGCTGCTACAATCTTGCAATGTGGATTCTATTGGCCTATCTTATTTAAAAATGCACATGCATTTTGTAATACTTGTGAAAATCGTCCAAAATTGGGATTCATTTCAAAACGAAACATGATGCCTTTGAATCACATTCTTGTTGTTAAAATCTTTGACTGTTGGGATATTGATTCTATGGGACCTTTTCCACCATCATTTGGTTTTGGGTACATTCTTGTTGTAGTAGACTATGTTTCAAAATGGGTCGAGGCAATTTCATGTCGAAATAATGATCACAAAACAATTATCAAATTCTTGAAAGAGAATATCTTGTGTAGATTTAGAATTCCTCGAGCCATTATTAGTGATGGGGGTACACATTTTTGTAACAAACCATTTGAAACTTTAATGAAGAAATATGGAATAAGCCATAAAATTTCTACACCTTATCACCCGCAAACAAGTGGACAAGTTGAATTAGCTAATAGGGAGATAAAACAGATCTTTGAAAAAACGGTTAACCCAAATCGTAAAGATTAGTCTTTAAGACTTAATGATGCACTTTGGGCTTACTGAACTGCTTTCAAAACATCATTGGGAATGTCTCCTCATAGATTAGTTTATGAAAAACCTTGTCATTTGCCTGTGGAAATTGAGCATAAAGCTTATTGGGCCATTAAAACATTTAACACAAACTTGAATGATGCTTGCAAGTCATGTAAACTCCAACTGAGTGAACTTGAAGAAATCAGGAATGAGGCTTATGAAAATTCTAAAATCTACAAAGAAAAAAGGAAGGTTTTTAATGACAAATTCATTGTCAGAAAATCTTTTGAACCTTCACAAAAAATTCTTTTATATGATTCAAGATTGCACTTATTTCCTAGTAAACTTTGGTCTCGTTGGATTGGGCCTTTCATTGTTAAAAATGTTTTCCCTCATGGAGCAGTTGAAATTGAGAACCCAAAGAATGATAATGTGTTTAAAGTTAATGGACAATGGTTAAAACCATTCTTTGAAAATTTTGACCAAAATGAAGAGTCTATTGCTTTAATCGATCCTTTTTAAGGATTGATTTTTCCCGGTCAAGTGGCAGATACGGTACTCCATGGCTTATAAAGTCGGTTTTTTAGTTCCCTAAAAACTGTTGCTCACCTTGCATTCATTTTTTTTCCTTCTCTCTCATTTTCTTCACATGGATACCATTCTCTCAAATCTACACAAACATTTTCCCTTTCTTCCTCAAAATGATTTGCTTAGAATTTACAAAGCTCGTGCAGAAAGACTAAGGATGTTGATGTGCGAGGGTATTCCTACTGATGTAAGATGGTTAATTGAAGCCAAGATTCGATTTTCTTGTGAATTTTCAGATAATCTTGTTTCTCATATGCCAGGTTTAGGAAAAAGCTCTTACGCCAAAAAGTGAAGAGCAAAAAGGTTACAATTTTGTCACAAATGTGCAAGATGGACTTGTAATCAACGTTGCCACTCCTTGGGATATTTGTCTAATAATTAGAAGGATAAACTACAGTTCATCAAGAATGGACTGAGTAAGGAGTCTTTTGGTGATATCCGATTGACTCTTGAGATGTATTCTTGTGGACTTATGCAGCGTAAAATTTTGAAATTATGGACACAATTTCGAGATGAGCAGGAACGCTATAGTCTTGGGAATCTGACTTAAAACGACCCTGTTTACCAGTTTATAAGAAAACTGGATGGGAAGCATATCCCCAACTCATAGAAGGTGTTTAAGCTATTTCTGGACGTAAAACCAGAGGAAGATGTGAGCCACAGTCACAACTACCTGTACATATGCATATGTGCCATCATTTTTTAATTTTAATGCCTTATAGCTGTCATTTTTTAATTTGTATCCTTTGTTTGATTTGTGCATTTATGGTGTCTTATTTCATCTTTTTTTTTTGAATTTCTATGCATTATTGTCAAATTTTTCAATAAGCAACCGAGCTACCTATTTAGATGTCATCATTAGCATACCTTTTTGCACTCCATAAATACCACATCTCTTGTTCTCCTCTTCACACATGGTTAGAGAGTTGCATAGACATGGAGGGAACTTCAAAACATCGAATCCAAAGGATATGTGTATTCTGATAGGTGTCTATTTATGTATCATTTTCATATCAATTCATCAATGTTTCTTTGCTATAATCCTTGGTATTTTTATGTTTTTGTGTGGTTTTGATGTTTGTAGGAGTTTTGGAGGAACTTGCACCAAAGTGAAGTAAAACCCTTCATTTTCACCTCTGCTAGTCAATATCTTCTCGGATTTAATTGTATTGATATACAATGAATCGGATAACATGTTATATACCGTTGGAAAGCTCTCGAAGTCTATTTTCTAGAGAAATTTATGGTTCATAAGTCCATTCAGTGTACTGAAAGTTATAATCAAAACAGTGTGAGAAGTGTAGAAATGTAATTCCACAAATCACTGTAGCATGTATAATACGGGACACTGTAGCAGGTTACTGTAGCAGAGTATATAAACACATTTTAGGGTTTTATTTGAATAACTTGAAGGGGGGAGAACGTGGAGGAGGCTACATCTTTGGATTTCTCTCATCTCTTAGAGTTCTTGAAGGAGATTGAAGGCTTGGAAAGAGGAAGAACTACAAATCCTAAGCGATTTCATCAGATTTGCTAAGTTTTTGTATTGTGTCTGAATATGTGTAACTAAATCTGAATTGGTTGAGGGTGATTTCAAAGCCCTGATATGGTTTTTGTAAGTTGATTGTGCAAGAATTGTTATCCAATTCTCTAATTGAAGTTGCTTGTATTTTCCCATATTTAATGCTTATGATTGCTTGCTGATTGTATTTGGGTGGCCAAACTGAATATAATCTGGTTTTGTCTATTGCTAGACTAGAAATCTTGATCCGTAATTGTCTTGAATTTCTAATCATTAGTAGCAAAATTGTGATCAGAGATTGCAATTGGAGAATATAACCTAAGTTAAATAATCCGAGCTTGTGTGTTTATTGCTTAGATCAACCTATCTTTCTTATCATAATGCATCCATTGAATTAAACTCAGAGAGCTTGTTCTAGGTTGTTTAATGGATAGAGATTAAATAAAGAGCTTGTTTTATTTAACAACAAAGTAAGGAAAGATTGGGATAATAGAGCTTGTTATTATCTACGGTTGATAACTTCAATGCTGTAATTAGATGACAATTCTACAATTAATTCGCAAATCCATATCTTGTGGTAGAGAAGGATCCCTTAACCAGCTTTCTCCCATTGATTTTTCATTCAAATTTACTTTCTGTTTTGTTATTCTTTACTTGCATTCTTATTTCATTTAGTAAAGCATTCAACAAAAATCCCCCCCTGTTTAGTTTATTGTTGCTGGAAATAACAAATTCAATTAGCATCAATCCTCGTGGGAACGATATCTTACTTATCACTTTATTACTTGTGCGACTAGTATACTTGCTAGTTTCGAACGCATCAACCGAGGTGAAAATTTTTTATTGGGATGATATCTATTCAAATATTGTCCAGGTCAAATAATTAGAAGATGCATACCCGACAATGAGGTAAGTAGTGTCATTAATTTTTATCATTCTGAAGCATGTGGAGGACATTTTTTATCTAAAAAAAAAGCTGCTACAATCTTGCAATGTGGATTCTATTGGCCTATCTTATTTAAAAATGCACATGCATTTTGTAATACTTGTGAAAATCGTCCAAAATTGGGATTCATTTCAAAACGAAACATGATGCCTTTGAATCACATTCTTGTTGTTAAAATCTTTGACTGTTGGGATATTGATTCTATGGGACCTTTTCCACCATCATTTGGTTTTGGGTACATTCTTGTTGTAGTAGACTATGTTTCAAAATGGGTCGAGGCAATTTCATGTCGAAATAATGATCACAAAACAATTATCAAATTCTTGAAAGAGAATATCTTGTGTAGATTTAGAATTCCTCGAGCCATTATTAGTGATGGGGGTACACATTTTTGTAACAAACCATTTGAAACTTTAATGAGAAATATGGAATAACCCATAAAATTTCTACACCTTATCACCCACAAACAAGTGGACAAGTTGAATTAGCTAATAGGGAGATAAAACAGATCTTTGAAAAAACGGTTAACCCAAATCGTAAAGATTAGTCTTTAAGACTTAATGATGCACTTTGGGCTTACTGAACTGCTTTCAAAACATCATTGGGAATGTCTCCTCATAGATTAGTTTATGAAAAACCTTGTCATTTGCCTGTGGAAATTGAGCATAAAGCTTATTGGGCCATTAAAACATTTAACACAAACTTGAATGATGCTTGCAAGTCATGTAAACTCCAACTGAGTGAACTTGAAGAAATCAGGAATGAGGCTTATGAAAATTCTAAAATCTACAAAGAAAAAAGGAAGGTTTTTAATGACAAATTCATTGTCAGAAAATCTTTTGAACCTTCACAAAAAATTCTTTTATATGATTCAAGATTGCACTTATTTCCTAGTAAACTTTGGTCTCGTTGGATTGGGCCTTTCATTGTTAAAAATGTTTTCCCTCATGGAGCAGTTGAAATTGAGAACCCAAAGAATGATAATGTGTTTAAAGTTAATGGACAATGGTTAAAACCATTCTTTGAAAATTTTGACCAAAATGAAGAGTCTATTGCTTTAATCGATCCTTTTTAAGGATTGATTTTTCCCGGTCAAGTGGCAGATACGGTACTCCATGGCTTATAAAGTCGGTTTTTTAGTTCCCTAAAAACTGTTGCTCACCTTGCATTCATTTTTTTTCCTTCTCTCTCATTTTCTTCACATGGATACCATTCTCTCAAATCTACACAAACATTTTCCCTTTCTTCCTCAAAATGATTTGCTTAGAATTTACAAAGCTCGTGCAGAAAGACTAAGGATGTTGATGTGCGAGGGTATTCCTACTGATGTAAGATGGTTAATTGAAGCCAAGATTCGATTTTCTTGTGAATTTTCAGATAATCTTGTTTCTCATATGCCAGGTTTAGGAAAAAGCTCTTACGCCAAAAAGTGAAGAGCAAAAAGGTTACAATTTTGTCACAAATGTGCAAGATGGACTTGTAATCAACGTTGCCACTCCTTGGGATATTTGTCTAATAATTAGAAGGATAAACTACAGTTCATCAAGAATGGACTGAGTAAGGAGTCTTTTGATGATATCCGATTGACTCTTGAGATGTATTCTTGTGGACTTATGCAGCGTAAAATTTTGAAATTATGGACACAATTTCAAGATGAGCAGGAACGCTATAGTCTTGGGAATCTGACTTAAAACGACCCTGTTTACCAGTTTATAAGAAAACTGGATGGGAAGCATATCCCCAACTCATAGAAGGTGTTTAAGCTATTTCTGGACGTAAAACCAGAGGAAGATGTGAGCCACAGTCACAACTACCTGTACATATGCATATGTGCCATCATTTTTTAATTTTAATGCCTTATAGCTGTCATTTTTTAATTTGTATCCTTTGTTTGATTTGTGCATTTATGGTGTCTTATTTCATCTTTTTTTTTTGAATTTCTATGCATTATTGTCAAATTTTTCAATAAGCAACCGAGCTACCTATTTAGATGTCATCATTAGCATACCTTTTTGCACTCCATAAATACCACATCTCTTGTTCTCCTCTTCACACATGGTTAGAGAGTTGCATAGACATGGAGGGAACTTCAAAACATCGAATCCAAAGGATATGTGTATTCTGATAGGTGTCTATTTATGTATCATTTTCATATCAATTCATCAATGTTTCTTTGCTATAATCCTTGGTATTTTTATGTTTTTGTGTGGTTTTGATGTTTGTAGGAGTTTTGGAGGAACTTGCACCAAAGTGAAGTAAAACCCTTCATTTTCACCTCTGCTAGTCAATTATCTTCTCGGATTTAATTGTATTGATATACAATGAATCGGATAACATGTTATATACCGTTGGAAAGCTCTCGAAGTCTATTTTCTAGAGAAATTTATGGTTCATAAGTCCATTCAGTGTACTGAAAGTTATAATCAAAACAGTGTGAGAAGTGTAGAAATGTAATTCCACAAATCACTGTAGCATGTATAATACGGGATACTGTAGCAAGTTACTGTAGCAGAGTATATAAACACATTTTAGGGTTTTATTTGAATAACTTGAAGGGGGGAGAACGTGGAGGAGGCTACATCTTTGGATTTCTCTCATCTCTTAGAGTTCTTGAAGGAGATTGAAGGCTTGGAAAGAGGAAGAACTACAAATCCTAAGCGATTTCATCAGATTTGCTAAGTTTTGTATTGTGTCTGAATATGTGTAACTAAATCTGAATTGGTTGAGGGTGATTTCAAAGCCCTTGATATGGTGTTTGTGAGTTGATTGTGCAAGAAATTATTATCTAATTCTCTAATTGAAGTTGCTTGTATTTTCTCATGTTTAATGCTTATGATTACTTGCTGATTGTATTTGGGTGGCCAACTGAATATAATCTAGATATTGTCTATTACTAGATTAGAAATCTTGATCCGTAATTGTCTTGAATTTTTAATCATTAGTAGCAAAATTGTGAGTAGAGATTGCAATTGGAGAATATAACCTAAGTTAAATAATCCGAGCTTGTGTGTTTATTGCTTAGATCAACTTGTCTTTCTTTTCGTAATGCATCCATTGAATTAAATTTAGAGAGCTTGTTCTAGGTTGCTTAATGGATAGAGATTAAATAAAGAGCCTGTTTTATTTAACAACAAAGTAAGGAAAGATTGGGATAACAGAGCTTATTGTTATCTACGGTTGATAATTTCAATGGTGTAATTGGATGATAATTCTAAAATCCATATCTTGTGGTGGAGAATGATCCCTTAACCAGAGTTCTATCATTGATTAATTCCCATTTCAATTAAGTTTGCATTGTGTTATTCATTAATTACCGTCGTATTCAGTTTTTCATCTAGTTAATCAACCAACAAAACCCCCCATTTAGTTAATTGTTGCTGGAAATAACAAATTCAATTAGAATTCAATCCTCGTGGGAACGATATCTTACTTATCACTTTATTACTTGTGCGACTAGTATACTTGCTAGTTTCGAACGCATCAAGTTTTTGGCGCCGTTGCCGGGGATTGATTTTCTAATCGATTTGTTATTTTGTTTTCATTGTTGATTCATATTTTCTTTGTTTTCTTTTCTGATTGTTTGTGTTTAGACAACATGGCAGTAAACTTCTATCAATTCAGTAGCGGATTTGAGCCACAAGTACCATGGAGAGTAAATGAGGTAAGCACTCCGAACATTGAACAACAACTTTCTGAGCTAACCTCTCTTGTGGAAAACATGGCTATAGGACATATGCAGAAATCTTATGCATGTGGGGTATATTCTACCATGGAGCATCCAATGGACATGTATCCAACTTTACAAGAAGAAGATATGGAACAAGCCAATGCCATGGGTGGATTTTCAGGACAATCAAGGCAATGGTATGATCCTTTCTCTAATACTTACAATGCTGGATGGATAGATCACCCTAATTTCAGTTACTGGAATCATCAACCAATCGCCCCAAATGCCATACCAAATCGGCCACAAGGTTTCAATCAACCTAGAGTGCAGCAATCATTTCAAATGCAACCACCACTAATGCCACATCCAGCACCACAACCAGCTTCACAAAATTTAGGTATGTCTCTCCAGGATATTGTTAATGCACTTGCCACTAACACAATGCAATTCCAGTAGGAAACTGGGGCAAGTATCCAAAACCTCGCAAATCAAATGGGACAATTGGCTACTAGCATGAGCAAATTCGAGGGCCAAGACTCAGAAAAATTATCTTCTCAAACGGTGATCAATCCAAGCGAGAATGCTAGTGCGATAACTTCGCGAAGTGGAGAGCAATTAGATGTCTTACCAGGAAAATCACAAACTGATGAAGGAGATGACACCACATCCACCATGAACAAAACATTGACTTCTCAGGTAAATCCTATAACTTCCATTCCTTCATATGTTAGTCCTCCACTTTTTCCTAGTAGATTTGCAAAATCGAAGAAGGAGGAACAAGAACAGAAAATCCTGGAAAGGTAAATATACCACTTCTGGATTCTATCGAGCAAGTACCTCGTTATACAAAATGTCTCAAGGAGTTATGCACCAACAAGAGAAATTTAAAAAGGAATGAGAAAGTAAGTGTGGAGGAAAATGTTTCAGCTGTATTGCAAAGAAAATTTCCTCCGAAATGCAAAGATCCAGGTACGTTCACCATTCCATGCACCATTGGTATACCAAGTTTGAAATAGCTATGTTAGATTTAGGAGCATCTATTAATGTCATGCCATATTCTATTTATGCTTCTTTAAATCTTGGACCTTTTGCGAAACTGGTATTACCATTCAGTTTGCTGATCATTTTAATGCATATCGCAAAAGAGTTGTGGAAGATGTGCTTGTGCAGGTGAATCAATTGTTTTTTCCAGCAGACTTCTATGTCCTTAAAATAGAGGATGAGACATCTCCTAATCCAACACCGATTCTTTTAGGGAGGCCATTCTCGAAAACTGCTAGAATCAAGATTTAGGTTCATGATGGCACGGTCACCATGGAGTTTGATGGCAAAGTGATCACATTTCAATATTTTCGAGGCAATGAGGTACCCTATGACATTGCATTCTGTTTTTTGCAGTGTGCCATTATTGATTCTTTGCCACAACAATGTTTTGATACTCGCAAGGATGATTGGAAATGGCTATTATGAGCACATAGGGACAAAAATTCCAAAGACCAAGAGGTTTATACAATGTCCAAAGAAATGGAAGAAGCTAATGGCTGCTTAGATGAGACTATAGCTATAATCACAAACAGGTATGATGTTTCGTACATTGAATTACCTTTATCTAATGAGAAACTTCTTCCTACTGTGATGAAAGCCAATACCTTGGAGCTTAAGCCACTTCCAGATCATTTGAAGCATGGATTCTTGGGGGAGAATGATACTTTGCCAATTATAATAGAAATGGGCCTTGCACCAATACAAGAATCGAAACTCGTCCGATAACTTAGAGATCACAAAACAGCTATTAAGTGGACGATTGCTAACATCCAAGGTCCAGCCATATGCATCCACCATTTCTTGTTGGAAGAAGGATCCAAGCCCACTAGAGAAGCACAACGGAGATTGGATCCTCCCATGATGGAACCAACATCGGGCTGAGGACGTTAAACCAAGCGCTTATTGGGAGGCAACCCAATATTTTTTTGAAAAAAAAAAGAAAAGAAAAATAAAATAAGGAATAATGATCAATTTTTGTGTCTCGAGGAGATTCCTTTCGT
>SNVD02016151.1:0-12626 GCA_013180625.2 Boswellia sacra | reverse complement strand
AAGTACAGATTGTTTTTTTTTTTCTTTTTTTTTTACAAACATAATAGAACTCACTTGCATTGCTCATGACACATCCCAACCTTCTCTAACTTCCCAAAACCAGAACATAGCTCAGAATTTAATTGTGAATGATCTACATGATCATAGGTAAGTGATTAACTGTTTGGAACAAAATCATTTTAGGTTAGGAAATCTTTTAGTGAGTTAACAAAGAAAAAGGATTACAGAGGCTCAAAGGGGGTAACTAGGGATCAATTTCTGTCAAGGTTGGCTATTAAGGCTCAAACGGTCCAAAGATGGCCTACATCATTTCCCCAATGTTGCACAGCCTAGGATTTCGCCTTGAGTGACCATCAAACAAGTTCTAGAAATCATTGAAATCTGAAGAAACATTTAAATTACATAAACTTTCTCTAAGTGAAAAAATAACTCAGTGATAATAGCTCAGTGCTCAATATTGCACAAGGAATCAAAAGCAAAGCGAAAACCAATAAACATTTCAAGCACACAGATCCATGCATCATTTATCATTTCCCAAGAGTTATTCTTAATTCAATCATTATCTTATCATCGACCCACAAAATGCAAGAAAAGAGGTACGTGGCGTTGTTACACCTGAGTCAAGATTGTATATATCAACACTCCTTAGGACCAGTAGCCCGCAGACTTAAGGTTTCCAGCCTATATACCTTTATTATGAAAGAAAAAAACAAGAAACAAGATACTTCAAACAACATGAAATAAACAAACTACAGATTTATTGAGAGAGAATGAGTTTCAAGAGTTAAGAAAACCCCATATTCTGCCATTCTCAGGTTTTTCCACAATGTTTTTTTTTTTGAATCGAAACTGATAAAGACAAAAACACACACCAACTCGAAATTACATAAAACTAAACTTACTCAGAAAATAATAAAGTCCAACAAATCAACAAACACAAACAAGTCAGTTAGAATGGGTCTAAAAAGTTTAGAAGTAGACTCACTTATTCAGCATTATGGATTAAAGAGATCCAAAATGCGTTTCAAGAGGACTTACACTTTTTAAGCCACCACTCTAAAAACCAAGATTAGAAAATATTACCTGGGAGGAAAGAAACAACCTGAAAAATCTCAAAATAAAAACATGAAAAACTTCAAATAAACACAATAAAAAGAAAGCAAACAAAAACGAAGCAAACCAGCAAATAGAGATTACAGATGGAGTGTTAAAACTAGTTTACGCCTCTTATTGCCTTCTCCAAACCAATCAATCCGAGCTGTTGTTGGATCAGGCGAATAGATGAATTCTTGTAGTTTGTCAAATAACTCCCCTGCCGTTGAAGCTGTAACAAGGATTTGCCTCGCTGACGGTGAGATGAAATTTTTTTCTACAGCTTGATCAAGAAAGGACAACAAACCATCAAAAAAATTTATTAATATTTAACAAACCAATGGGTTTCCGATGGATGTTTAGCTGTGCCCAAGAGGTGATTTGAAATATCTCCTCTAATTTACCATAACCACCAGGCAAAGCTATAAATGCATCGGACTTAACAACCATATGTGCAATATGCTCATGCATGCTAGAGACCTGTAACTCTTCCTCGATTGTATTGCCTATGATATCTCGTACAGCTAATGGTTCAGGAATAATGCAGAGAACTTTGCTCCTCCTAGGGATGCAGCTGTTGACACAGACCCCATTAACCCAAGACTACCCCCTCTATAAATCAAATGAATACCCCTCACAGCTAATGTCCTACCAAGATCAAGAGCTGCTGTTGTAAACTCTCCATATTTACCAAATTGCGATCCACAAAATACGCATATATTTTGGAATCGCCGAATTGGTGTTTTCTCCATTTCTACAAGTGCTCTAAACTTGTGTAAGACAATGATGCACGTTAGTTATTATACGATTCAAGTGCAATACAGGTTATAAAATGACATTTGAAAATATGCAGAATGGATATATACACACGTAAAACTCTCAAATTTGACACATGGGGACATAATTTCGATGGGGGTTGCTCGATGCAGATTTATCGCCCCAAGATTTGAAAAAATGAGATATGCTTTCGGCGGGGTTTGACAAAACCTACACACTTGTCTCCCACGTGAAGCATGAAAATGGAAATATACTTTCGGTGGGGTTTGACAAAACCGCCACACTTATCTCCCACGTGAAGCATGAAAAGTAGAGATATACTTTTGGCGGAGGTTGACAAAACCTCCACACTTGTCTCCCACGTGTGCTTATGTCATGGGGTAGTCATATGGTTTGTCAAAAAGAAAACTTGAAATTAAAACAAACAAAATCACCCAACAACAACAACACAAAAAACAACATTGATAATCAGATCAAACGAAACAAGAAAGAAATAAAATTCGACAACAACAACACCATTCAAATATACAAGTAGTGTGTTTTAATTTTTCTCTGATTTTGTTTCGGTTTAGTTTTGTTTCGTATCATTTTAGTTGCTCGAGGACTAGCAAAGTCTAAGTGTGGGGGAATTTGATAGGTGTCTATTTATTTATTACTTTTATATCAATTCGTCCATGTTTCTTTCTATATTCCTTGGTATTTTTATGTTTTTGTGTGGTTTTGATGTTTGTAGGAGTTTTGGAGCAACTTGCACAAAAATGTAGTAAAACCCTTCATTTTCACCTCTGCTAGTCAACCATCTTCTCGGATTTAATTGTATTGATATACAATGAACCCGTGACATATCATATACCGTTGAAAAGCTCTCGAAGTCTACTTTTTGGAGAAATTTACGGTTTATGAATCCATTCAGTGTAGAGAAGAGCCAAAAGTTTAATCAACATTTGAATTAGAAAGTCGTGATATAGCAATATAATTCCACAAGCACTGTACCGCATGTATAATATGGGACACTGTAGCAAGGCACTGTAGCAGAGTATTTAAACACATTTTAGGGTTTTATTTGATAACTTGAAGAGGGGAGAACGTGGAGGAGGCTGCATCTTTGGATTTCTCTCATCTCTTGGAGTTCTTGAAGGGGATTGAAGGCTTGGAAAGAGGAAGAACTACAAATCCTAAGAGATTTCATCAGATTTGCTAAGTTTATCATTTCCCTTTCAATTTCTGGAATTGCTATGTATTGTATTGTATTTATGACCTTCTTGAACATGTGTAACTGAATCTGAATTGGTTGAGGGTGATTTCAAAGCCCTTGATATGGATTTTGTGAGTTGATTGTGTAAGAAATTGTTATCCAATTCTCTCATTGAAGTTGCTTGTATTTTCCCATATCTAATGCTTATGATTGCTTACTGATTGTATTTGGAATGGCCAACTGAATATAATCTGTTTGTTGTCTATTGCTAGAGTAGAAATCTTGATCCGTAATTGTCTTGAATTTCTAATCCTTAGTAGCAAAATTGTGATCAGAGATTGCAATTGGAGAATACAACCTAAGTTACATAATCCGAGCTTGTGTGTTTATTGCTTAGATCAACCTATCTTTCTTATCGTAATGCATCCATTGAATTAAATTTAGAGAGCTTGTTCTAGGTTGTTTAATGGAGAGAGATTAAATAAAGAGCCTGTTTTATTTAACAACAAAGTAAGGAAAGATTGGGATAACAGAGCTTGTTGTTATCTACGGTTGATAATTTCATTGGTGTAATTGGATGACAATTCTATGATTAATTCGCAAATCCATATCTTGTGGTAGAGAAGGATCCCTTAACCAGATTTCTCTCATTGATTTTTCATTCCAATTTACTTTCTGTTTTGTTATTCTTTACTTGCATTCTTATTTCATTTAGTAAAGCATTCAACAAAAATCCCCCCCTGTTTAGTTTATTGTTGCTGGAAATAACAAATTCAAATAGAATCAATCCTCGTGGGAACGATATCTTACTCATCACTTTATTACTTGTGCGACTAGTATACTTGCTAGTTTCGAACGCATCAAGTTTTTGGCGCCGTTGCCTGGGATTGTTTTTCTAATCGATTTGTTATTTTGTTTTCATTGTTGATTCGTATTTTGTTTGTTTTTCTTTTCTAATTGTTTGTGTTTATGCGACATGGCAGTAAATTTCCAACAATTCAGTAGCCAATTTGAGCCACAATTACATTGGAGTGTAAATGAGGTAAGCACTCCGAACATTGAACAACAACTTTCTGAGCTAACCTCTCTTGTGGAGAACATGGCTGTAGGAGATATGCAAAAATCTTATGAATGTGGGATATATTCTACGATGGAGCATCCAATCGACATGTATCCAACTTTACAAGAAGAATATATGGAACAAGCAAATGCCATGGATGGATTTCCAGGACAAACAAGGCAATGGTATGATCCCTTCTCTAACACTTACAGTGCTGGATGGGAAGATTACCCTAATTTCAGTTACTGGAATCATCAACCAATCGCCCCAAATGCCATACCAAATCGGCCACAAGGTTTCAATCAACCTAGAGTGCAGCAACCATTTCAGATGCAACCACCACCAATGCCACATCCAGCACCACAACCAGCTTCACAAAACTCAGGTATGTCTCTCCAGGATATTGTTAATGCACTTGCCACTAACACAATGCAATTCCAGCAGGAAACTGGGGCAAGTATCCAAAACCTGGCTAATCAAATGGGACAATTGGCTACTAGCATGAGCAAATTCGAGGGCCAAGACACAGAAAAATTATCTTCTCCAATGGTGATCAATCCAAGCGAGACTGCTAGTGCGATAACTTCGCGAAGTGGAGAGCAATTAGATGTCTTACCAGGAAAATCACAAACTGATGAAGGAGATGACACCACATCCACCATGAACAAAACATTAACTTCTCAGGTAAATCCTATAACTCCTATTCCTTCATATGTTACTCCTCCACTTTTTTCTAGTAGATTTGCAAAATCGAAGGAGGAGGAACAAGAACAGAAAATCCTGGAAACTTTTTGCAAAATCGAGGTAAATATACCACTTCTGGATTCTATCAAGCAAGTACCTTGTTATACAAAATGTCTCAAGGAGTTATGCACCAGCAAGAGAAAGTTAAAAGGGAATGAGAAAGTAAGTGTGGGGGAAAATGTTTCAGCTGTATTGCAAAGAAAAATTCCTCTAAAATGCAAAGATCCTGGTACGTTCACCATTCCATGCATCATTGGTAAAACCAAGTTTGAAAGAGCTATATTAGATTTAGAAGCATCTATTAATGTCATGCCATATTCTATTTATGCTTCTTTATATCTTGGACCTTTTGCGAAAACTAGTATTACCATTCAACTTGCTGATCATCTTAATGCATATCCCAAAAGAGTTGTGGAAGATGTGCTTGTGCAGGTGAATCAATTGGTTTTCCCAGCAAACTTCTTTGTCCTTGAAATAGAGGATGAGACATCTCCTAATCCAACTTCGATTCTGTTACGGAGACCATTCTCGAAAACTGTTAGAACAAAGATTGATGTTCATGATGGCACTCTCATCATAGAGTTTGATGGCAAGGTGATGTGTTTTAATATTTTTGAGGAAATGAGGTACTCTAATGACTTACATTCTGTTTTTGCAATTGACGTTATTGATTATTTGCCACAACAATGTTTTGATTTAACTCGCAAGAATAGAGTGGATGTTGCTATTAGTGAACACATAAGGATAGAAAGTTTCAAAGAACCAAGAAAGCTGATACAAGTGACTAAAGAAATGGAGGAAGCTATGGCATGCTTAGATGAGACTATAGCTATAATCACAAACAGGTATGATGTTTCGTACATTGAATTACCTTTATCTAATGAGAAACTTCTTCCTTCTATGATGAAAGCCAATGCCTTGGAGCTTAAGCTTCTTCCAGATCATTTGAGGCATGGATTCTTGAGTGAGAATGATCCTTTGCCAATTATAATAGAAATGGGCCTTGCACGAATACAAGAAGAGAAACTCGTCCGAATACTTACAAACCACAAAACAGCTATTAAGTGGACGATTGCTAATATCCAAGGCCCAGCCATATGCTTGCACCATTTCTTGTTGGATGAAGGATCCAAGCCCACTAGAGAAGCACAGCGGAGATTGGATCCTCCCATGATGGAACCAACGTCGGGCTGAGGACGTTAAACCAAGCGCTTATTGGGAGGCAACCCAATGTTTTTTGAAAAATAAATAAAAAAAAGAAAAGAAAAATAAAAAAAGATAATAATGATCGATTTTTGTGTCTCGAGGAGATTCCTTTCGTAGGCCATCAAATTGATCAGGTTTTATCTCTCTTTGCCATCTATCTCATCTGTTTTTATATTTTTTACTTGTTTTTGACTTTTGTTTGCTATTGTGTTGTTATCTCTTTTATGTATCTTTAGTTTCGTTTCTGCTATTTTCTTTTCCTTCCTTTTGTTTAATTTGATTATTCCGCACTTCGAATTCATTTGTGCAACAGCTTGAGGAAACATTCAAGCGGGAGCTGAAGTCATTGCTCGAAGGTTTGAAACGTGCATATCTTGGAGTAAAACAAACTCAATCGCATTATCGGTAATAGCTCTCCTTTTCTGCTCTTCATTGGATGCCGATATCTTTGTGTCAAACCTTCGTAAATATTTCCCTTCACTTCCTCAAAATGCTGTGTTTAAAATTTATAAAGTACGGATGACTAGACTTTGGGCGTTGATTCTCCTAAATGTGCCTGCTGATATCCGATGGCTTATCGAAGCCAAGGTGAGATTGTCCGGTGAGCCGGACATTAATCTCGCAAAATACATGCCTGGTCTAGGAAAGAGCTACTACGCCAAGAGGCGAGAGCGAAAAGGTTACAAGTATGTTATAAATGTGCTAGATGGAATTGTAACCAGACTTGTCGTTCATTAGGTTTTTCGTCCAGGAATAGAGAAGATAAACTTTCATTTATTAAGAATGGTTTGAGTAATGAGTCGCTGGATAATGTTTTGTTAACTCTCGAGTCACATTCTTGTGGACTTTTCAGCGTGAATTGCTTAATCTATGGACACAATTTCGTGATGAATTGCAGTGTTATAGTCTAGGGAATCTGACTAAAAACGACCCTGTTTGCCAGTTTATAAGAAACTGGATGGGAAGCAAATCCCCGGCTCATAGAAGGCGTTTCAGCCGTTACTGGACGTAAAACCAGAGGAAGATGTGAGCCACAATCACAACTACTTGTATATTTGAATGTGTGTTGTTGTTGTCGAATTTTATTTTCTTCTTGTTTTGTTTGATCTGATTATCAATGTTGTTTTTGTGTTGTTGTTGTTTGTTGATTTTGTTTGTTTTATTTCAAGTTTTCTTTTTGACAAACCATATGACTACCCTATGGCATAAGTACACGTGGGAGACAAGTGTGGAGGTTTTGTCAACCTCCACCGACAGTGTATCTCTATTTTTTATGCTTCACGTGGGAGACAAGTGTGGGGGTTTTGTCAACCCCCGCCGAAAGTGTATCTCCATTTTCCATGCTTCAAGTGGGAGACAAGTGTGTAGGTTTTGTCAAACCTCGCCGAAAGCATATCTCATTTTTTCAAATCTTGGGGCGATAAATCTGCATCGAGCAACCCCCACCGAAAGTATCTCCCCATGTGTCAAAATTTGAGAGTTTTATGTGTGTATATATACATTCTGCATGTTTTCATATGTCATTCCATAACTGTCTTGCAATTGAAAAGCATAATATCTAACGTGTCTTACACAAGATTAGAGCACTTGTAGAAATGGAGAAAACACCAATTCGGCGATTCCGCAATATATGCTTATTTTGCGGATCGCAATTTGGTAAAGATGGAGAGTTTACCACAGCAGCTCTTGATCTTGGTAGGACTTTAGCTGCGAGGGGTATTAATTTGATTTATGGAGGGGGTAGTCTTGGGTTAATGGGGTGTGTGTCAACAGCTGCATCCCTAGGAGGGAGCAAAGTTCTCGGCATTATCCCTAAAACATTAGCTGTACGAGATATCGTAGGCAACACCATGGGGGAAGAGTTACAGGTTTCTAGTATGCATGAGCGTATTGCACATATGATCATTAAATCTGATGCATTTATACCTTTGCCCGGTGGTTATGGTACATTAGAGGAGATATTTCAAATCACCTCTTGGGCACAGCTAAACATCCATCGGAAACCCATTGGTTTGTTAAATGTTAATAATTTTTTTGATGGTTTGTTGTCCTTTCTTGATCAAGCTGGAGAAAAAAATTTCATCTCACCGTCAGCAAGGCAAATGCTGGTTACAGCTTCAACTGCAGGAGAGTTAATTGACAAACTACAAGAATTCGTCTATTCACCTGATCCAACAATTGCTCGGATAAATTGGTTTGGAGAAGGCAACAAAAGGCGTCAACTGGATTTAACCCTCCATCTGTAATCTCTATTTGCTGGTTTGCTTCGTTTTTGTTTGCTTTCTTTTTAGTGTGTTTATTTGAGATTTTTCATGTCGTTTCTTTTGAGCTTTTTTCAGGTTATTTCTTTCGTCCCAGGTAATATTTTCTAATCTCGGTTTTTAGAGTGGTGGCTTAAAAAGTTCAAGTTCGCTTGAAACGCATTCTGGATCTCTTCAATCCATAATGGCTGAATAAGGAGGCTAACTTCTAAACTTTGTAGACCCATTCTAACTAACTTGTTTTTGTTTGCTGACTTGTTGAACTTTGTTATTTTATGAGTGAGTTTAGTTTTGCGTAATTTAGAGTTGTTATGTGTTTTTATCTTTATCAGTTTCGATTCAAAAAAAAAAATTATGGAAAAACCTGAGAATGGCAGAATATGGGGTTTTCTTTTACCCTTGAAACGCATTCTCTCGAAATAAATCTGTAGTTTGTTTATTTCATGTTGTTTGAAGTGTTTCTTTCATAATAAAGGTATATAGGCTGGAAACCTTGTCTGCGGGCTACTGGTCCTAAGGATTGTTGAAATATACAATCTTGACTCAGGTGTAACAACGCCACGTACCTCTTTTCTTGCATTTTGTGGGTCGATGATAAGATAATGATTGAATTAAAAATAACTCTTGGAAAATGATAAATGATGCATGGATCTATGTGCTTGAAATGTTTATTGGTTTTCGCTTTGCCTTTGATTCTTTGCGCAACATTGAGCACTGAGCTATTATCACTGAGTTATTTGTTCACTTAGAGAAAGTTTATGTAATTTAAATGTTTCTTCAGATTTTAATGAATTCTAGAACTTGTTGATGGTCACTCGAGGCGAAATCCTAGACTGTGCAACATTGGGGAAATGATTTAGGCCATCTTTGGACCGTTTGAGCCTTAATAGCCAACCTTGACAGAAATTGATCCCTAGTTTACCCCTTTGAGCCTCCGTAAGCCTTTTTCTTTGTTAACTCACTAAAAGATTTCCTAACCTCAAATGAATTTGTTCCAAACAGTTTATCCCTTACCTATGAGCATGTAAATCATTCGCAATTATATTTTGAGCTATGTTTTGGTTTTGAGAAGTTAGAGGAGGTTGGATTATGCCATGAGCAATGCAAGTGAGTTTTATTATGTTTGTTAAAAAAAAAAAGAGAAAAAAAATCTGTACTTATCTTTCACGTACTTAAACATTGAGGACAATGTATTGTTTAAGTGTGGGGGAGTGGAATTGCAGTTAAAAAAAGAAAAAAAAGAAAAAAAAGTGTTCTATACCCTTGGGCGTTCTTAAAAAGAATGAAACAACAAAGTGTGGGGGTGTAGTTTCTTTTGCTTTCTACAAAAAAAAAAGAAAAAAGAAAAAAAAGAAAAAAAAATAGAGTTCGAGTGTTCTGAATAAGTTTGGGAGAGTCATTTGATGAATAAGAATGAATTTTTTATGTCATGGGCTTGAGCTCCACATAATATTGAATGATTTTATGTGTTTGTGGGTGATTTGAGCCTAATTATTATCCTTTATCATACCTTCACCCAAGCCAAACGTTACAAGCTTAATAAGTCCTACTTGATCCTTGGTGTTGTGCATGTCTACATTAGTGGAGAGTGACTTGAAAAGCAGGCCTATGGAGTTCATTTATACACACATCTTCAATATTAAATATGATTCATTTTTATGCATAAAATCATCCGGGTTACAAGTGATTAGGTGAGAATGGCTCTACACACACACACACTTGAGGACTTGAAGTGAAGCAAAACTAATTTTTGAGATAAAATTCTTGATCAAGTGCATTATTTTGAAGTATTCCTTGGGTTATAATTAAGTACAATCTTTTAGGCCTATTTGCAAGTTGAAGCATTGGTGTGTTTTAATTTTTCTCTGATTCTGTTTCGGTTTAGTTTTGTTTCATATCATTTTAGTTGCTCGAGGACTAGCAAAGTCTAAGCGTGGGGGAATTTGATAGGTGTCTATTTATGTATTACTTTTATATCAATTCGTCCATGTTTCTTTGCTATATTCCTTGGTATTTTTATGTTTTTGTGTGGTTTTGATGTTTGTATGAGTTTTTGAGCAACTTGCACAAAAATGGAGTAAAACCCTTCATTTTCACCTCTTCTAGTCAGTGATCTTCTCGAATTTAATTGTATTGATATACAATGAACCCGATGACATGTTATATACCGTTGGAAAGCTCTCGAAGTCTATTTTCTGGAGAAATTTACGGTTTATAAATCCATTCAGTGTACCAAAGTTGTAATCAAAACAGTGTGAGAAGTATAGAAATGTAATTCCACAAATCACTGTAGCATGTATAATACGGGACACTGTAGCAGGTTACTGTAGCAGAGTATTTAAACACATTTAGGGTTTTATTTTGATAACTTGAAGAGGGGAGAACGTGAAGGAGGCTGCATCTTTGGATTTCTCTCATCTCTTGGAGTTCTTGAAGGAGATTGAAGGCTTGGAAAGAGGAAGAACTACAAATCCTAAGAGATTTCATCAGATTTGCTAAGTTTATCATTTCCCTTTCAATTTCTGGAATTGCTATGTATTATATTGTATTTATGACATTCTTGAACATGTGTAACTGAATCTGAATTGGTTGAGGGTGATTTCAAAGCCTTGATATGGTTTTTGTGAGTTGATTGTGTAAGAAGTTGTTATCCAATTCTCCAATTGAAGTTGCTTGTATTTTCCCATATCTAATGCTTATGATTGCTTGCTGATTGTATTTAGAATGGACAACTGAATATAATCTGGTTGTTGTCTATTACTAGAGTAGAAATCTTGATCCGTAATTGTCTTGAATTTCTAATCCTTAGTAGCAAAATTGTGATCAGAGATTGCAATTGGAGAATACAACCTAAGTTAAATAATCCGAGCTTGTGTGTTTATTGCTTTGATCAACCTATCTTTTTTATCGTAATGCATCCATTGAATTAAATTTAGAGAGCTTGTTCTAGGTTGTTTAATGGATAGAGATTAAATAAAGAGCCTGTTTTATTTAACAACAAAGTAAGGAAAGATTGGGGTAACAGAGCTTGTTGTTATCTACGTTTGATAATTTCAATGGTGTAATTGAATGACAATTCTATGGTTAATTCACAAATCCATATCTTGTGGCAGAAAATGATCCCTTAACCAGGTTACTCTTATTGATTTTTCACTCCATTTTACTTTGTGTTATATTATTATGCATTTACATTAATATTTCATTTAGTTAATCCATCAACAAAACCCCCCATTTACTCTGTTTTTGCTTTCGAATAACAAATTCAATTATAATCAATCCTCGTGGGAACGATATCTTACTTATCACTTTATTACTTGTGCGACTAGTATACTTGCTAGTTTCGAACGCATCATTGTGGCTCACATCTTCCTCTGGTTTTACATCCAGTAACGGCTGAAACACCTTCTATGAGTCGAGGATTTGCTTCCCATCCAGTTTTCTTATAAACTGGCAAACAGGGTCATTTTTAATCAGATTCCTTAGACTATAACACTACAATTCATCACAAAATTGTGTCCATAGATTAAGCAATTCACGCTGAATAAGTCCACAAGAATGTGACTCAAGAATTAATAAAACATTATCCAGCGACTCATTACTCAGACCATTCTTAATAAACAAAAGTTTATCTTCTCTATTCCTGGACACAAATCCTAATGAACGACAAGTCTGGTTACAATTCCATCTAGCACGTTTATAACATACTTGTAACATCTTCGCTCTTCGCCTCTTAGCGTAGTAGCTTTTCCCTAGACCAGGCATGTATTTTACGAGATTAATGTCAGGCTCACCGGACAATCTTACCTTGGCTTCGATAAGCCATCGATATCTGCAGGCACATTTAGGAGCATCAACGCCCAAAGTCTAGTCATCCTTACTTTATAAATTTTGGACACAGCATTTTGAGGAAGTGAAGGGAAATATTTACGAAGGTTCGACAGAAAAATATCAGCATCCATTGAAGAGGAGAAAAGGAGAGATATTACCGATTATGCGATTGAGTCTGAGTCTGTTCTTCTGCAAGATATGCACGCTTCAAACCTTCAGGCAATGTCTTCAGCTCCCGTTTGAATGTTTCCTCAAGCTATTGCACAAATGAGCTCAAAGCACAAAAAAATCAAATTAAACAAAAGAAACGAAAAGAAAAAAAATAAAATAAATATGCATAAAGGAAATAAAAGCACAATAGCAAACAAAAATAAAAAATAAATAAAGAAACAAATGAGACAGATGGCAAAGAGAGATAAAACCTGATCAATTACGTTCGATAAAGCCTATGAGAGGAATCTCC
>SNVD02016148.1:0-126829 GCA_013180625.2 Boswellia sacra | reverse complement strand
AAGAATCACATTATTTAGACATTTGTAGAGAAATATATGACTAATTGATTAAACATTACTCATGTGTCACATTCCTTGAATCAAACCTTGTTCTTAACTTTGGTGCCTTTAACATGTAGTCTTCTCCTTAGCTTCAACACTTCATTTTAATAAGCCTCTTCTTGATTTTAAATTATTTCAATGATCTTACTCTTGCACATAAATAAACATGTTAGTAAATCTCAATTAATCAATGTGTATTGTTATCATCAAAATTATCATGTAGCCTTAGGGCTAACAATCTCCCCTTTTTTGATGATGACAAATCATTGATTGCTTTAAAATATAATCTAAAATCAAGAATGAAAATAAAAATCAACAATAAGCAAAAAGAATGGCACTTGTTATGAATATAAGTAATCTAACTATTTCTCCCCCTTTTGTTATCATCAAAAAGATGTAATCAAATTAACTACTCCCCCTAGATATATTCTCCCCCTTAACATATGCTACCATTCAAAGATTATCATATTAAAGAAAAATTAAGACATATCTAACATGCCTAATTCTCTTCTAATTATGCAAAATCTATCTTGACTAAGGGGTTTAGTAAATATATTGGCTAATTGTTTATCGGTGGGAACAAATTCTAACGAAATATTTCCTTTTTGCACATGATCTCTAAGAAAATGATGTCCAATCTCTATATGCTTAGTCCTAGAGTGTTGTATGGGATTTTTTGAAATGTTGATGCATGGCACTTGTATTGTCACATTTGATGGGAATATGATCAAATACCACACCATAATCTTTTAAAATTTGTTTCAACCAAAGAGATTGTGCACAACAACTTCCTACTGCAATATACTCGGCTTCCGCGGTTGATAAGGCAACAGAATTTTGTTTTCTACTAAACTATGAGACTAATGCATGTCCTAGAAAATGGCAAGAGCCACTAGTGCTTTTCTATCAAGAAGACTTCAAGCAAAGTCCGATCGGAATAACTAATTAGATCAAAATTATCACATCTTAGGATACCAAAGACCTAGTTTATGGTTCCAAGAAGATATCTAAATATCCTTTTGACAGCCTTAAGGTGAGATTCCTTTGGACAAGACTGAAATCTAGCACACATACACACACTAAACAAATATCAGGTCTACTAGCAGTTAAATACAAAAGAGAGCCAATCATACCTCGATATTTTGTTACCTCAACATCTTTTCCTTTCTCATCTTTGTCAAGCTTGGTTAATGTACCCATAGGTGTGTTATATGTCCTTGAATTATCCATGCCAACCTTCTTGAGAAGATCTCTTGTGTATTTAGCTTGATTTATGAAGATCCCATCCATTGATTGCTTGATTTGAAGTCCAAGGAAGAAATTTAATTCTCCCATTAAGCTCATTTCAAATTCTTGTTGCATACACTTGGAAAATTCTTCACACATAGAAATATTAGTAGCACAAATATAATATCATCAACATAGATTTGAACAATTAATAAATCATCATTTTTTGTTTTAACAAAAAAAGTAGTATCAACTTTTTCATTTCGAAACCATTATCAATGAGAAATTTGCTCAATCTATCATACCATGCTCTTGGTGCTTGTTTCAAGCATAAAGTGCCTTTTGAATTTGAAAACATGGTTTGGAAAATCATGAATTTGAAATTAAAACCAAAGAGGTTGCTCTACCTATACTTAACCATAATATAAACCATTTAAAAATGCACTTTTGACATTCATTTGATATAATGTAAAATTTTTATAACATGCAAATGCACACAACATTCTAATTGATTCTAATCTAGCAACCGGTGCAAAGGTTTCCCCATAATCAATACCTTCTTCTTGATTGTATCCTTGAGCAACAAGTCTAGCTTGTTTCTAATAATGGTGCCATTTTCATCTACTTTATTTCTAAAAATCCATTTAGTGCCTATAATAGAATGATTTTTAGGTCTAGGGACTAATTCCCAAACTTGATTTCTCTCAAATTGATTCAATTCTTCTTGCATAGCTAAAATCCAACTTTCGTCATTTCGGCTTCTTTAAAAGATTTTGGTTCAAATTGAGAGACAAAAGCAAAATGATTACAAAAGTTCTTAAAAGAAGATCTAGTTTTTCATACCTTGTGATGGTTCACCAATAATGAGATCTTTAGGGTGAGCTTTTGCATACCTCCATTCCTTTGGTAATCTTGGGAAGAATCATTTACTTCCACGAGCTTGTCTTGTTGAAGTTTTAATTCATCTTGACTCGTTTCATCAAGCCTTGATTCCTTGATTTTCCTTTCTACTTCAACAATATCATCATCTAAATTCTTTGAAGAAATAACATTATTTTCATCAAAAATTCAACATGCATAGATTTTAACTAGTAGAGTCTTTTTTGTTAAAAAACTCTATAGCTTTACATGGTTGGAGTAGCCAACAAGAATTCCAACATCGACTTTTGCATCAAATTTTCAAGGTTATCCTTGGTGTTTAAAATAAAACATTTACATCCAAAAACTTTAAAAAATTCAATGTTGGGTTTTCTTTCTTTCCAAGTTCATAAGGAGTTTTCTTTATTAAAGCTCTAATATGGACTCTATTGATTATAAAGCATGCGGTATTAACGGCTTCGGCCCAAAAATATTTTGGAAAATTATTTTCAAGTAACATGGGTCCTAGCCATTTCTTGGATAGTCCTATTTTTCCTCTCAAACAACACCATTTTGTTGTGGAGTCTAGGTGAGAAAAATTATGCTCAAAACCATTTTCATCACCAACGATTTCAAATGCACATTGTCTACTTCACCACCAGATTCACTCATAATGGACACAATATAGAAACCCTTTTTGATTTTGGACTCTTTTGGCAATTTTGAAAAACGCTTGTATGGGCCTCATTTTTAGTTCTTCAAGAATAATACACAAGTGACTCTTGAATAAATCATCTACAATAAACAAAAAACATTAATACTTTCCACCAAGGCTTTGAGTTCTTGATGGTCCAAATAAATCCAAATGAAGTAATTGTAGAGGTTTATTTGTTGAAATTAATTTCTTTTGTTTAAAAGAAGTTCTCAATTGTTTTTCAAATTGACAAGCATCGCAAATCTTATCCTTTTCCAATTTTATTTTTGGAAGACCATCAACTAAATCATTTTTAGAAATTTTTTAAATTGTGTCCATGCTAGCATGACTTAACCTTCTATGCCATAACCAAGCATCATGATTAACAATGAAACAATTTTCTACAAGATCATTAACATCAATATCAATTGTATAAATATTACCACATCTATTACCAACAAATAATGTCTTATTGTTACTAACATCCTTAATCACACATCTATTAGGCTCAAAAGTAACAAAATATCCCTTATCACACAATTGACTAATGCTAATCAAATCATGTTTTAAACCATGAACAAGCAAAACATCTTTAATAATAGGTGAAGAAGGGTTACCAATATCACCATGTCCGATTACCCTTCCTTTGGCATTATCACCGAAGGTCACATATCCTCCTTTCTTCATGATTAATCTTGAGAACTTGGAGGCATCTCCGGTCATATGCCTTGAGCATCCACTATCTAAGTACCACTTGTGTTTGCCATTTTGTCTCTACAATCAACATTCAAGGAGTAACTTTTTGGTACCCAAAAGTTCTTGGGTCCTTGGGGGTTAGTTATGGTACTTTTTGGAACCCATATTTGTTTCAACTTAGGATTTCTCTTAATATAGCAAGAATGCACTTTGTGTCCTTTTCTTCCACAATAAGTACATGAATGATTAGGATTATTCTAGAAGATGCATGAGCAAAATAATTTTTAAAATACTTTTGATTTTTATGAGTTTTATATCCTAAACCTCTTTTATCAAAAACACACCTTTGGTTTTGTAACATAGAATTCAAATTTTTTGTGCTTTTTGTAAAACTATCAACAATATTTCTTAAGTCATTATTTTCCTTTTTCAAAATAGCATTTTGTTTCTCCAATTTATCAAAATCCTTTTGTTTTAAAATCTCATTTTCAGTTTTTAATAAATGTATTTGACTTTCCAAACTTTCAAAATCTTTTTGCTTTAAAATTTCATTTTCATTTTCTAAAGCTTCATTTATTTCTACCAACTCTTCTAATTGAGATAACATGATTTTTGACTTCTTTTTGAAAGCATTGATTTTTGAATTTTGCTTATCAACTTGCACATGTAAATTTTGGAATGCTTCAAGTAATTCATCATATGAAAGTTTAGGATCATAGTTTCGAATACTTACCTCATCTTCACTTAAAGCCATGAAGCACATGTTTGCCACTTCGCAATCTTCTTCTTCGGTGGAGCTAGCTTCACTATCATCCCAATTTGTGGCTTTCATTGCTTTGGATTTCTTGTTTTGACTCTTGAAGTAAGGACAATCCATCTTTACATGTCCCGGTTTCTTGCACTCATAGCAAATGACTTGATCATTTTTCTTATCTTGTTTTGAGCTTTGCCCTTTGTACTCCCTTCTGGAATTCTTCTTGAATCCTTGGTTTTTTCTAATCATCCTTTTTAGCTTTCTTGTGATGAATGCAAGATCTTCATCATCTTCTTCATCGTCGGACTCATCATCTTCTTTTGTTGAAGATTTGAAAGCGATATTTTTCTTTTTCTTGAAATCTTCTTCATTCTCCTTCAAGGTGATTTCATGAGTCATGAGAGAACCCATAAGTTCTTCTAATGGTAGTTTGGTGAGGTCCTTTGCTTCTTGAATTGCTGTCACCTTTGGCTCCCAAGATTTTGGTAGACACCTAAGAATCTTTCTCACCATTTCAACATTAGAATAAGATTTACCAAGAGATTTCAAACTATTAATAATATCCGTAAATCTAGTAAACATTTCAGAAATTGATTCATCCGATTTCATCTTAAAAAGCTCATAACTATGAACTAGCATACTAATTTTGGATTCTTTAACTTGACTAGTTCCTTCATGAGTTACTTCAAGTGTGTGCCATATTTCTTGTGCCGTAGAACAAGTAGATATTCTATTAAACTCATTTCTATCTAGAGCACAATACAACACATTCATAGCTTTAGCATTCAAACTCAATTTCTTTTTATCATCTTCACTAAACTCTTTAGGTTCTTTAAGCATGCATTCCCCATTTTCAATTTTGGTAGGAACAAAAGGTCCTTCCAAAACAATAGACCACAAATCATAATCAAAAGATTTCAAGAAAATACTCATTCTAGTTTTCCAATAAGAGTAATCACTTCCATTAAAAAATGGAGGTCTAGAGATAGAAAGTCCCTCAACATATGAAGTTGAATTAAAAGTTGCCATAGCTCAAAAATCGATTAAGATTTAAAAAATTGAGCAACCTTGCTCTGATACCACTTGTTGACCCAGGTATGGCAACCCAAGAGGGGGGGTGAATTGGGTTTTTATTTATAAAAACGGATTTAGAAAACTTTTCTTGAAAGATCAAAATTATTAAATCTTTCTTTAAGAACAAAGGTGAAGAAGATGAAAATAGAATGCAATCAAGAGAATGGCAATAAAGAACAATCACAAGTGCAAGTAAATGTAAAGAGGAAAGGGATAGAGAGAGTGCAAACTCAATTTACGTGGTTCGGCAAACCTTGCCTACGTCCACGGGCTCCTAGCTCCACGAGCTAAGCTTTCCACTAAGTTGTAGAATCTTTACAACTTGCTTGATTCACCAAGACAAATGATAACACCACACCAAAGTTCTTCTTGATGAACAACCTCACCAAGACTTTTTCTTCAACTCTTGATAACACCACACCAAGAGTTCTTCTTGATGAACAACCTCACCAAGGCAACTTCCTTCAACCCTTGATAACACCACACCAAGAGTTCTTCTTGATGAACAACCTCACCAAGGCAACTTCCTTCAACTCTTGATAACACCACACCAAGAGTTCTTCTTGATGAACAACCTCACCAAGGAAAGAGTTCTCTCAAGGATAACTTTTATCCTTTACAAGAAGATCTCACTCTCACCACAATACAAGAACAAAGAAAATTCTTACAACAAAAGTACAACTCTCTTCAAAGAGTAGATAAAGAATATAAAAGCTCTATAAACTTGATATTTCTCTTGTTTTTTTTTTTTGCTTGATAGATGCTTCTCTTTTCTTGTTGAATGCATGGGAGAATGGCTCCTTTTATAGGCAAATGAGATGAACTTAATCAAGTGAAGACACCATCTCCAAATTTTCTGCCCACCATAAAAACTATAATCTTGTCTGCCATTTTTGTCAATGTTCCGTTTGAAATTTGAAAATCTGCAAAACATAAAAGATCTGCACATTTGAATAAGCTTTCCAACGCATCAAGAATCAAGTCATTTGGATATCTGTAGCTCAAGATATGGCCAAAACACCATTCAGTGCTCATGTGACTTGATTTTTCTTTCTTGTGTCAGTCTACCAAATTGAATGATAATTCTGTCAACCTTCCGTTTGAAATTTGAATTTCTTCTAAACATAAAAGATCTGAATATTTGAATAAGATTTTCAAAACATTAAGAATCAAAGCATTTGGATATATCTATCTTAAGATATGGCCAAAAAACCATTTGGTGCTCATGTGAGTTGATTTTTCTTCTCTGTGTCAGTCCACCGAATTGCATGTCAATTATGTTAGCCTTCCATTTGAAATTTGAATTTCTTTAAAACATATAAAATGTTCCTCATTAAGTACTCTTTCCAATGCCATAAGAATCAGGTCATTTTGATTTTTCTAGCTCAAGATATGTCCAAAATGAGTATTCGGTGCTCATGTCAGCTGCTTCCATTTGTCTTTCAACTTGCATGATGATTTGGACAACCTTGCACTTGAAATTTGAATTTCATTAAAACATATGAAATGTTATAAATTGAGTAAGCTTTTCAAAGGCTCAAGAATCACATCATTTGAATATTTATAGATATATATATATGAACAATTGATTGAACATTGCTCATGTGTCACATTCCTTGAGTCAATCCTTGTTCTTAAACTTTGGTGCCTTTAACATGTAGTCTTCTCCTTAGCTTCAACACTTCATTTTAATAAGCCTCTTCTTGATTTTAAAATTATTTCAATGATCTTACTCTTGCACATAAATAAACATGTTAGTAAATCTCAATTAATCAATGTGTATTGTTATCATCAAAATTATCATGTAGCATTAGGGCTAACACTAAGGACGTCATGCCCCAAGAGCTTCGAAAGAAGCTGCCGCCAAGACAAGAGTGGACTACCAAATTGAGTTGGAACCTAGTGCCAAGCCTCCAGCCATAGCGCCTTATTGCATGGCGCCACCCAAACTTGCAGAGTTACGAAACCAACTCCAAGATTTACTTGATGTAGGTTACATCTAGCCTTCGAAAGCTCCATATGGTGCACCTATCATCTTACAAAAGAAGAGGATAGATCCCTCCACATGTGCATCGACTATTGGATACTTAACAAGATCAACATTAAGAACAAATACCTGATACCTTTAATTGCAGAGCTATTTGACCAAATTGGGAAGGCTCGTTATTTATTGAAGCTTGACTTGCAATCAGGGTACTACCAAGTGTGCATTGCCAAAGGCGATGAACCGAAGACAACGTACGTGAAAAGGTATGGTACCTATGAATTCCTAGTCCCGCCATTTGGCCTCATAAATGTAGCTGGCACATTCTGTACCCTCATGAATAAGTTATTCCATCCTTACCTTGATTGGTTTGTGGTGGTATACTTGGACGACATTGTGGTGTATAGCACAACCCTTGAAGAGCACGTACAACACCTTAAGCAAATTTCCAAGTGCTCTGTGAAAATGAACACTACGTTAAGAAGGATAAATGTTCCTTTATGAGAGGTAGAGTTCCTTGGCCATCGGATACGGGATGGGAGATTTATGATACATCCAGCAAAGGTAAGGGCTATTCAGGAATGGTAGCCTTCTACCAAAGTACCAGAGCTACGATCATTTCTTGGGTTCCTGAACTACTATAGGTGGTTCATCAAGGGCTACTAAGCCAAAGCTACCCCTCTTGCAGACCTGCTCAAGAAAAATAACATGTGGCATTGGTCCGAAAGGTGCCAACATGCCTTCACAAAGTTAAAGAAGTGGATTTCAAAAGAACCTATATTGGTGCTACCCGACCACACAAAACCATTTGAGATGCACATAGATGCTCCAGACTTTGCCATTGGGGAGTTCTTATGCAACAAGGGCACCCTGTTGCATAGGGGAGTCGCAAGCATAATGACACAAAGTGGCATTACACGATCCAAGAGAAGGAGATGACAGCCATCATCTATTGCCTAAAGGTTTGGCGTCTCTACTTGCTTGGCTTGTACTTCATCATCAAGACTGACAACGTGGCAATGCTACTTTCAAACACAAAAGAAGAATAGCCTTAAGCAAGCTCGATGGCAAGATTTCTTGGCCGAATTTGACTATCGACTTGAGTACCAACTAGGCAAGGCAAATGTTGTGGCCAATGCCCTAAGTCACAAAGTGGAACTTGCAACCCTGAGCATAAGTCGACCACAAAGTATGCTTATTGACCGCATCAAAGAAGGTCTAGAGTACAATCTCGTAGCCAAGAACCTCTTAAAGTTGGCTAGTAAGGGAAAGACACAGCGCTTTTGGCTTGATAAAGGCTTAGAAATTGCTTATTTGTGTCAAGACATAGGAATTTGCGGAAGGAGATCATCAAGGAGTGCCACGACTCTAAGTGGATTGGTCACCCAGCTATGGCACAAACCCTTTCACTCATGCTAAATTCGAACATTGGCCTCAAATGCAAAAAGATATGGAGGGCTATATGAAAACTTGCCTTGTTTGTCAACAAGACAAGGTCGAGCACCAACACCTAGAAGGGTTGCTAGAACCCCTGTCAATTGCAAAAAGGCCATGGCAAAGCATGTCAATGGATTTCATCATGGCCTTGCCAAAACAAAGGGGTACAGAAGCATTATGGTGGTGGTTGATCGGTTCAACAAATATGCCACCTTCTACCTGTTTCTGCGGATTATACCGCGAATGAAACAGCTTAAGCATTCCTCAAGCATGTGGTGAAACTTTGGGGTGTTCCACAAAACATTGCGAGTGATCGGGATCTACGCTTCACTAGATGATTTTGGAGAGAACTCTTCATACTGTTAGGGACCGACTTGAGCTTCTCAACCAACTTCCATCCTGAAATCAACAGACAAACTAAGCACGTCAATGGCCTACTTGGGTTATATCAAAGGCATTACGTGAGCGCTCATCAACATGATTGTGCAAAGCTGTTGGACATTGCCCAATTCTCATACAACCTCCAAAGAAGTGAGGCAATAAGCAAGAGCCCGTTCGAGATCTTGACTGGGCAGCAACTTATGACTCCACAAGCCATTACCTTTACATATGAAGAAAAGAGCCTAGCGGCCTATAAGCTCCCAAAGAGTGGCATGAGCAAGCTGATATTGCATGAGTGTGCTTGGACAAGGCCGCTAAGAGGATGAAGAAATGGGTGGACACAAGGAGACGACACCTTACATTTCATAAGGGGGACTTGGTGCTTGTTAAGCTACTACCCCAGCAGTTCAAGTCATTACGCAAAGTGCACAAGGGGTTAGTACGAAAATATGAAGATCCCTTCCTAATAATCAAGCGAGTGGTTGAGGTCTCCTACCTAGTTCGACTGCCCCCTAACCTCAAGATTCACCCGCTCTTCCATGTGAGCTTCATCAAGCCCTATCACGAGGACAAGAAAGATCGAAGCAGAGGCAAGTCTACGAGAGCACCTACAACTATCATCACCGTATTCGACAAGACCATAAAGTGCATCCTTGCAGATCGAGTGATATGTAGGAGAGGAGTTCCACCGTATGTCGAGTACTTAGTGAACTGGAAAAACCTTCTAGACAGAGAGGCTAGCTAAGAATGCAAAGATACCTTGTGGCAATTTGGTGATCATATCCAACGCTACAAAGATAAGAGTGCGTCGAGGACGTCATGAGATTAGGTAGGGGAGGATGTTATGGCCCACCTAATTTGCTTGCTAGAGTAGTCCAAATGTGTGTAAGGCTTGATCTAGTTTCTAAAAAAGCTTACAAGGCCTAGCCCATTTTCTAGAAATATCTAGCAAGCACATATTCTAGAATGTCCCTAGTAAATGTTTAGATATTTTGGTAGATGTATCTAGAGTATAAATAATGACCGTCAAATGTATTAAATTTTAGCTGTCCATTTAAGAAAAGGATTACTATAAATATCCCTTCATGCTTCATTTGAAAGCCAGTTGTAATCAAGCCAATTGCAAGAGTTCTTGTGTAATACAAAGCATTCTTACTTAGCAACTTTAGTTTCCATCTTTCAACACTTCTCTACACTTTGCCTAAAAAGCCATATAGCTGAACGATCCTATTCTTTTAAGTTCTTTCTAATGATTGTAGGAAAATATGCTTGAATCAGTACTCTCTTTATACTTGGCAGAAATATGGACTTCCAAAATTTAAGAGAAACAAATAAATAATCGTTTCTCATTTGAAATATCAAATATTAGTTGTTACTTTAATATACTCAACTAGTAGTTATAGAAATAAATTGAATTTTTTTCGGGACGAATAGATTTTCGGTTGATGCTTCAACACAATAAATACATAATCTTATCTGTTCACTTTATTCAATGTTCAAGCTGCCAAAAGATTTCAGGTACATATGCTAGTAGATGAATATTTGTTCCCTATCTTGAGAACAAATTATTATAAAATATGACAAAGTTAGAACATTCATGATTCATGTGTAGGCATACATAATATAATGTATATATTCACAGGCATAATATGAATTTCTTTAACCAGATTTTGTTTGGAGGAACTATAATGTAAAAAAATTTATATAAGAAAGCTTATACTAATTTGAATAATTAGGTTAAATCTACGATTATGCAACAATATTTGCGTGGATTAGATGTTGACAGTGCGCTGTAAAAAGATTAAAAAAATAGTAATTTATATTATAAGATATCCATAACATTTAGTTATTAAATTGTAAAAAATGGGATTAATGTTAAAAATGTCATATATATATATATATATATATATATATATATATATATATATATATATTAGAATTTAATATTCACTACATAGTTACATATCTAATTTATTTTTAAAAAATGATTATTACTCAGAAACAGCCTTTTAAAACCTAGCGCTTTGTTTTTTTTTTTTAAGTTCGTTTTGTTTTAGTCATTTATAAATATTATTTGGTATAATCTGAAAAATATTTTTTTATTATAAAAATTTTAAGATTTAAGAATAGATTTCTCGGGGGAAAATGGCATCTCGTAGTCGTATGAAGCATATTAACAGAAACAAAATCATGCTAAGACCCAAGTCAGATTTTTTACTTCATTTCGTGTCAGCTCGCTCCTTTTTTCTAACACGTATCCATCTTATTACAATTGCATAGTAATAATTAGTCTAAAAGTATATTTACTAATCAAAATAGACTTTTTAATATAAACACTCTTTTAATATTTTTTTTATGTTATTTAACTATCACCTAACCTAATAAGAGTTTATAGATAATTAAAAAAACTGTTATTTTATTATATATTTTAGAATAAGCTTAAAATTGGGATTTTTGAAAAAAGTTCTTTTTAAACCTTTTTAAAGTTGTAAAATATCAAATATACTCTTACCATATTTTAAAAGATTTATCTTATACTTTCTTTATAAAAAAATAGTTTAGATAATTTAATATCAATAAGTACTTGTATATTTATTTCAACTATCAACTTTTTTATGAAAGCTCTATTTTCATAAACTTTACTCCAATAAGAGTGCATTTGTTTAAGCTTTTTTACTGGCTAAAAGAGCCTTTTTAATACCAAACTTTTTTAAATTTTTTTTGTCATTTTGCTGCCACCTAAGAAGAGCTTATAGATAATTAAAAAAACAATTTTACGTCTATTAGAAAAAGCCTAAAATTGAAGCTTTTAGGAGAAAAAACTCTTTTTAATCTTTTTTAAAGTTTTAAAATGTCAAAAATACCTTCATTTAATTTTAAATATTTTACTTTATTCTTTTCTTATAACAAAACTCGATTTTGGTAATTTAATTATAATAAGTGTTTTTATATTTATCTCATCAAACAATCAATAACTTTTTAATAAAAGCTTTACTTTTATATGCTCTACTCTAAAAAGATTTACTTTATAAGCTCTACTTGAAGAAGCCGAAACAAATAAGTCCTAAGATCTACTTCAATAAGCTCTACTTGAAAAAGCTAATATATACATGCCCTAAAGCTAGTATGTACGAATCCTATAATGGCAAACTACTAAAACGATTTAAATTACGTGACATAAAGATATTAAATGATAAAATATTAAAAATATTTTAGAAATGTCAAAAGTAAATCATAATTGTACATATCAAATGAGGGCCTAATCCTCCGTGTTAAATGATGCTATATTAGTTTCCCTTTGTAGGATATGCTTATTTTTATTAAGGAATTTTTGAGAGAAGGGTATTTTGATCTAGGAGTATTTAGATTATGCTAACCATTTAGTTAATTAGTTTAAGAATTTTCTTAATTCAATTATATATATTCTCTTGTTCATATTAGGGATTAACTTAATATGAATTATGTTGATGCACGATTTTTAATCGGTCAGAAAGCAGGTTAAAGTTTGGACAGAACATCAAGTCCGGGTCCTAAGAACAAAGAAAACTGTCAAGGGTGTCGACGAAAACCCATCAGTTTCTAACACACCGAAATTTTCTAAGAAAATTTCTTAGAGAGAGAAGCTCTCAAAAAACAAAGGAAATTTAGAGATAGAAAGAGTTTAAAAAAGTGTGTATACAATGAGCAAAGATTAAGAGGTTTATATCGGCATCGAGAGGAGTCATTATGAGATCTGAATAATAGGTCCAAATGATAGGCTTACTGTAATAGATTTAATTAATGCCCAATTTCGTATGGCCATAACAAATTAGATCTTTTATTAATGATGTTTTTTAAACTTTTTTATCGATTATTATTATTGAATTCAGACTTCTCTATTATAAATTCTTCTTTGCTATTTTCTCATTCTCTAATATTTCTTAAATTTGTGTTTATTTTGTTACAGTATACCATCAATTATACATCATTCATTGTATATACTTAATAATAAGAGTAATGTTATACTTAAAAAGTCAAAGTTAATACGGTATTACATATTTAATACTACATAACTCATCACCATTTATTATATTAACTTTTTATATTTATCTTCCATTTACTTGATGGAGTAATTAACATTGCCACCCCCAACGTTTGAGCGAAGTAACACTCTTCTCCCAACCTTTGGCGATGTAAAATACAGATCCCTAATTTTCAAATACCGTTAATCTATTTGTTAAACATATTGGGGGAAGATAATTTTGCCCTTATTTATATTATAAGATTTATTTATTTATTTCTCTTTATAATAGAGAAAAATTTTAAAACATTAATTTTTATTTACAAACCATTTTCTTTATAATTTTTATTTTTAAAAAATATAAATCTTAAAAAAATAAAAATTAGAAAGAAAACCAGTTAGACTATCATTTTCATTTATCTACAAACTATTTTCTTTTTAATTTTAATTTTTAAAAAATCCCTTTTGATAAACCATTTATACAAACCATTTTCTATAAAATTTTAAAAAATATGAATTTTTCGAGTCCTATTGGTATTTTAAAATGTATGTACTTTATAAAGAGAAATAAATAAAAAATCTTATAATATAAATAAGGACAAAATTGTCTTCCCGTAATATGTTTAACGGATGAATTAACGGTATTTGAAAATTAGAGACCTGTATTTTACTTCGCCGTAGGTTGGGGGGAGAGTGTTACTTCATCCAAACGTTGAGAGTGATAATGTTAATTACACTTACTTGATGTCGTATCAACTTTATAAATAAACTTTGTATATAAACTTTATAAGTGTAATATTATTAATTTATTAATTATTATTTTTATATTATATTAAATTATATGATTAAGTTATATGAATTACCTGTATAGTATTAGGCTTATGTTATATGATTTTCGAAGTTATTATGTTAAACAATTCAATGATAATAATTACTTTGTTCTTACATTGAAAAGGGGAGGGGAAATTGAGAAAATTACCCAAAAAAGGAGGTGAAAATTGTTTTCAAAGAGAAGCATGAAGACTTTGAGTTTGAGAAGACACGTTGCAAGTTTTGGTTAAACAAACAACTCAACTCAACGCAACAACAACAACAACCCAAAATAACCAAAACAAAACCCAAACCCAACAGACAAAGCAAACTCTTAAATCAAACTAAACAAAACTTTGAATTTATTTCATTTCATTTCCTTCAATTCAATAGATAGGAATCGGATAGAGACGTGAACACACACACCAACTCTGTTAATTTCTCCAACCCAAAATTAGAAAAACAAAAATAAAATAAAATAAAATAACAAAACAAAACGTGGCTCTTCATTATCCAGCATCTCTCTCTCTCTCTCTCTTCTCTAAAGCCTTCTGTCTATCTGCTGCTTCTTCTTGATCCTCTTCGATTTCTCCAACGAATTTACTGTTCCAGAAAAACTTAAATGCGATTCTGTACTATAAATTTTTAATTTCTTTCTTGAAATTTATTTTTAAAATTAAAAAATTCTTTTTATCTTCTTGTGTAAAATTTTTTCATTTTTTAAAATAATTTTTGATTGTGAAATACTACACTGATCAATCTCGTAAATAAAGAGTTTAAAATCTTTGATATCGTCTGGGCTTTTGCTTGTATTAAAGATACAAGAAACCAAGCAAAACCTTCAAACTTCAAGGAATTGTTTTTTGTTTTTTCAAAACATTTTTTTGGGTTTGTTTTTTTGAAACAGAAGGAGGTGAACCTTAATCGAACTGGTTTTTGTTTCGTTTGAAAGCTTTGTTTCATCTGGGTTCTTCTCAAAACCCACCATGAACGCACTGGTTACCTGAGAATTACAAATTGGGGCTGTTTCTTTGCGCAATTAGGGTTTCTTTTTAGCTCAAGGAAGCAATCTTTTTCCCTTAAAATAAAGTAGAAACAGCCTGGGGTTATGCTTGAACGGCAAATTGGAGACATAGAAACAAGTTTCGTGTTCTGGTTATTTCTTAATTTCATTGCTGGGCTTGTTTTTGGGATGAGGAATAGTAGCAGTGATGGGCAAAAGTCGCAGAACGGCATCGTTTCGCGCTCGGCAAAGAGCCCTTTCCGTGCAATCTCAAGTTACTTGAGAATTGTCTCGTCTGGGGCATCCACCGTGGCAAGGTCGGCCGTTTCGGTCGCTTCCTCGATTGTGGAGAGAGATGATGATTCAGGCCATGATCAGGTAGTTTAATTTATAGTTTTCAAATTTCATGTTGATAAATTTTTCATTTTTATAAGTTGATTTCAGAACTATGTATTTGTAATAAGTGCCTATATTTTTATTCACTTCATTTAGAGTGGTAAGCGTTCGGTACAAATGGGTAGTTTCGGGTTTTCATTAAAAAAAAAAAATCTTAATTGGGTAGAACTTGGTATGTTGGTTATTAAGAAGTGGCAATCGATAACTTTTTTACTTTGATTTTGTGGTGCGATTTTCGAGGCAAGCGAACAAGTATGCACCTGTTACTATTGGGATATTGTTTGAGCTTAAATGTGGATATTGCTTCATCTATGATTTGTGGCATAAGTTTGTGTAGTGTTGAAAAATTTAATAACCATTTAATGATTTTTTAAATTTTGGTATAGAGAATGCGAAGGAGTCTTGCTTTTGGTTCTTAAAGTAGGGCTTCCAACTTTTGGATGTGATTTAGTAAGGTAGTTAGAAATTTAGCATGCTTCTATTTAATTTTCCTGTCATATAAGTTGAATTTAAGGGAGTATGAGTGTATAGCTTCGTTTGTTTATGTATCTAGTAGTATTAATCTTTAACTATTTAATATTCGATAAGGGGAAGTGTGACAGGTGGTGGTATGTTTGGTCCAATTCGGAGAGAAGTTGAGATTTTAAGTGAGCTCATTTTGTTCTATAATTTTGTTAAATGTTTAATTTATGTCATTCGTGATACATGTCAACTAAAATTTGATGGGTCAAAGACGTTATGGTCTCAAGGCAAGTTGGAGAGGGGAGAATTTTAGTTTGCCTATCCTTTTGTCCGATAGTTTTGGTAATATGTGATTTAGGGCATTCGTTGTATATGTCTTAAAGATTTGTTGAGTATGATCTTAATGCAAGTTGGTGAGAAGAGATATTTTTTTTGTGTTTGTGTTGAATTTTCCATATGGTATAAGTTGGATCTATTTTAGCCTGGACTCTACATTTATACATGTGGTTGGCTCTTAAAAGCATTGCGCATACTGACGTGTGATCTTTGGTGTCATTGGTAGGGCTATTGATGAATTTAGCATTCAATTATTTTGGCAAGCGACACTAAGGGGGCCTTAGTTTTTTTGTTCAAAATCTGGATAGTCTGAGTATGAGAATTTGGATCTCACACACACTCACACACACACACACATATTTTCTTATTTGTATATATTATTTTCACTTGTGATTTTATTGATACTGTTGAAGTATTTGCATATCGATATTTGTTATTAATATGATATACTTAAATATGTATAGTTATGTAAATAAGTTATTATTATTTTTTTCAAGGATCTGATGTATGGATAAGCAATTACTGTTAAATAATTTTAAAAATATCTAGAGAACAATAATATATAATTAGGAATAAACATTATTTCAAATATAAAATATTAGATTATATATAAACTGATCATAAATGAATTTTGTAAGGGCATTTTAGAGAATTAGAGGGGTAATAAATGATTCAGACGTTAGCATTCAGATAAATCTACAATTTTTAATATAGGGTATTGGAAATAGTGAGAAGTGGTGGTATTATGGGCTAGGATGTTGAAAGATTAAATTTTCTTGCTTGCCTTTGCTTTAATTGTCATATAAATTCAATTTTGGGGAAGTCAAGTGTGTAATCATTTTAATGTGGTTTTACCAATGTGGTAAGTCTTTGAGAGGTGTATGGGTATAAGAATTTTGTATGGTGGTACAATCTTGGGTGGAGTTTGGAAACTGTTGAGAAGGCTGGCAGGTATATTGTAAACTTCTCATGAATTTTAAGTTATTTGATATTCAGCTACTTTGCATATGGTTCTGGATTGCAAACAATAGTAGACAAAAAATAAGTGAAGATCTTTTATCATGCAAACATAACTTAGAAGTTGGTTAGAAATTAATTGCTGGTTGTCTTGATTGAAGCAAACTCTGTTTTTGGAAGTTGCGACCGGAAATATGACCATGAATTGCTGCTTGCCTAGTTTTGTCAGTTAACGATGCGGAGGTGAAACACTGATTTAGTAAGTTGGATGAAAAATGTCAGAGCTTGACCTAATTTCATCTTGATGCTCTGCATATGGTGGTATATATTCTCCCCAAACTTGTTAAAAGAAAGCAGACAGAAGCTCATTATGTGGTTATGTACTTTATACTTTCGCAATTTTAGATGTTGAAATGCTTGGTAAAGCACTTTGAAGTATGTGTACACAATTACGTGATATTAAATATGGCCTACAAGAGCATCCAAGGAGGGCAAAAGGAGGTTTTTGTTGACTTATAAGGTGTTTTTATATTAACTATGAAATTTTCAGGCTCTTTTTGTATTTTCCTTTTTATTTTTTTATAATGTAAAAGCTATAGGTAGTAAACTCTCGAGCTATTGTTTGTTGACCACGTTCTAAACTTGTGCATCATTAACACCTTGCAAACTTGGTAGTAGTTGGAGAACATGTGAAACGTATATATTTCCCAAGTTGGTCGCCCGAGGGGATTTTAACCCTTGACCTCAATGATGAGACAAAGGGCTTTTTACCACTAACCCAACCTTGGGGTCAGTAAATAAAGGTTTCAATTTTTAAGTTTATGAGTTTTTACAGTTAAATGGAAGAATTAGCGATATTAATGACTTTGTCATATGTATAGCTGTGAATGCTGTTATTTATTTATTTTACTCCAGATTTTTGGTCCTTTTGTTGGATGTTATAATATTTATTTTCCTTTTGGTATTGATTTGTTTAAAATATTCTTGTTAATTTGAGTTTTGTGAGTGGATGGATAATATCTAAGTCTACTTTTATGAAATAAAGGTGCATTGGGCTGGGTTTGACAAGTTAGAGAGGGAGGGAGACATAACACGGCGAGTTCTGCTGCTGGGTTATCGGTCTGGTTTCCAAGTGTGGGACGTTGAAGAAGCAGATAATGTTTGTGACGTAGTTTCAAGATATGATGGTCCTGTTTCATTTATGCAAATGCTACCGAGACCACTAAGATCAGAAGGATCAAAGAGAGACAAGTATGCAGAAGCACGGCCGCTCTTGGCAGTTTGTGTTGATGGGTCCCTCTCTGCTGCTACTAACATTCAGGATGGGTTATCTACTTCTGGCAATGGGATGATCTCAAATTACCATGACTCGAGGAATAACAATTTTTTGCCTACTGTTGTTAATTTTTATTCCTTGAGAACCCAATCTTATGTACATATGCTAAAGTTCAGATCTGTCATTTATTCTGTAAGATGCAGCTCTAGAGTTGTTGCTATATGTCAAGCAGCACAGGTATGCTTATGTTTCCATATGCTTTGACGAACCCATATTTTCCGTCAAATCAAATTGTGATGATTAAGTCTTTTATGTTGCAGATACACTGCTTTGATGCTACAACTTTGGAGAGAGAATACACCATTCTTACAAATCCTATAGGTACAGGATATCCAGGTTATGGACCCCTTGCAGTGGGTCCCAGGTGGCTGGCTTATAGTGGAAGTGCTGTTCTGATCTCCAATTCTGGGCGTGTAAGTCCACAGCATCTAACCTCTTCTGCCTTTGCATCAAACGGAAGTGTGGTTGCTCATTATGCAAAGGAAACAAGCAAGCAACTTGCTGCTGGGATAGTGACTCTGGGAGATCGTGGATACAAGAAGCTTTCAAGGTACTGTTCCGAGCTTCTACCTGAATCCCAGAATTCTCTGCAATCAGCAAGTCCTGGTGGGAAGGGCAATGGAACTGTTAATGGTCTTTTGCCAGATGTAGATAGTGTTGGAATGGTAAATGTTCTTTTCAATTGGTTTATGGTTCATCTGAAACTTATTTTCTTTTGTACCTCTTTCTTTGTCAATTTCTTTTTAATATGTTTGGCTAAAGCACATATATTTTCTAATAATTACTTTTACTTACTTGCACAGTTTTACATGACAGGAAGTCTTTTAATGTATTATGTTTAACACATCATAAGAATCGTATCCTTGCTATCATGTTATTAATCGCACTATCTTAGGGACATTTTTTTTTTAATTTTTTATTTATAAATATATGTTTTTTAATGCAAGATTCTGCTGTTTTGGTTTCCTCTTCTTCTGGTTATATGAGGCAGAATATAAGTACGATTTTTATGCATTCCTAAGTTTTCTTTCCTGGATTAATCAGGTCATTGTCAGAGATATTGTCAGTAAAGTTGTTATTGCCCAGTTCAGGGCACACAAAAGTCCTATTTCAGCCTTATGCTTTGATCCCAGCGGGGTACTTTTAGTGACTGCTTCAGTTCAGGGTCATAATATAAATGTCTTCAAAATAATGCCTGTGCTGCAAGGAAGCTCCTCCGCATGTGATGCTGGTACATCTTATGTACATCTTTACAGGCTGCAACGTGGTTTCACAAATGCTGTAAGAGCGGTATAATTTTACATTATATATCTGTCGTGTTACCATCAGTTGTTTCTTATTCCTTTTTCCTTCTTCTTTTTCTTTTTTGCTCCTTGTCTGTTTGATTCAGGTTATACAAGACATTAGTTTCAGTAGTGACAGCAACTGGATTATGATTAGTTCCTCTAGGGGGACAAGCCATCTGTTTGCTATAAATCCTTGTGGAGGATCTGTCTTTTTTCAGTCTGCTGATACCAGTTTTACCACAAATCATGTTGGATTGGGGGTCATGAGTAAGCCAGCAGTTCGTTGGCCACCTAATTCAGGTATACAAACACCCAATCAACAAAGCTTTTGTGCATCTGGTCCCCCAGTTACACTTTCTGTTGTTAGCAGAATAAGAAATGGAAACAATGGTTGGAGAGGCTCTGTAAGTGGTGCTGCAGCAGCTGCAACAGGAAGGATGAGTTCCCTTTCTGGGGCCATTGCTTCATCTTTCCATAACAGCAAAGGCAATGGTGACATGTATACAGGTGGTAGCTTTTCAAAGACTAAGTACCACCTTCTTGTTTTCTCTCCCTCTGGTTGTATGATACAATATGTATTGAGCGTATCAGCTGGTCTAGATTTTACAATGGGTGTGTCTGGATTGGGAACTGCTTATGATTCAGTTGCGGATGGTGATACTAGATTAGTAGTTGAGGCAATCCAGAAGTGGAATATTTGTCAGAAACAAACTCGAAGAGAGAGAGAGGATAATTTAGATATATACGGTGAGAATGGGACTTCAGATAGCAACAAGATATACCCTGAAGAAATGAGTGATGGAGATTGTACTTTTACTGAAGCTAGGGTTACAGTTGACAAAATCAAGGCCAGTCTTGAGGATAAACATCACATGTATATTTCTGAAGCTGAATTGCAGATGCATCCACCTCGCATTCAGTTGTGGGCAAAACCGCAGGTAATTCCTTGTTGTCTGGATTCTTAAGTAGGCATTTTATTCATTGAATCATGCTGATGTTTTGCTGATATGTAACATGTTGCCTTTTTTATTTTTATTTTTTATTTTTTTAAATTGGCAGTTATACTTTCAGTCAATGATAATGGAAAGCATTAAAATGGAGGAAAATCAAATAAAAGGGGAAGTTGAAATTGAAAAAATTTCAACTCGAACGATTGAAGTACGGTCAAAACACTTGGTGCCAGTTTTTGACTACCTTCAGAGTCCCAAATCTCAACAAGCTAGGTGCTTTGAATTTCTTTTTCATCTACTTAATGATTGTAATGATGTATGATTGCTTTTATTTTAATTTGCTTTTTGTCTATTAGGTACGTATTTGGTGTGAGCTTTCTTCATAGTATTATACTTTCTATTTTTCTTTCAGATGGGTTCGGTAGTTTGTAGCTAATTTGAAATAATTTTATGGTCTATAAATATCTGGCTATTCTGCTGTACACCTGTGAAAACTTATGTTGTTTATTTTCATGAATTGTTTTTGATGTAGAAGGGGTTTATTTTTACATTCGGGATAATTTAGTCTTTTCAATAATTTAATTATTTGGGGTTTTTTTGATTTGGGAAATAGTTAGTTTGGGAATTTTGACTCAATTAGGGATTTTGTCTTTCTTAATTTGACTCAAATTCTGAAAGAGCTAGATTAGTATAAATATAGGTTTGATTCTTGTTTTGTCAGACTTGGTTAGACATTGATTATTTTGAAATATTGAAGTATTATTTAGACAGATTATTGGTGTGTGTTCAGCAATTGATTGGTGTGTTGAGCGATTGATTGTTGTGTTGAGTGATTGATTTTTGGAGATCGTTTTTGATTGTTCTTGGAGTTGTTTGTTTGTTGTTACGGGTTACCCGTCATGTTTATTCTTGTAGGTGGCCAATTTTTAGCACAACTATGAAAGAACATGCTGATGGTCATGAAGTATATTATTTTTTTATTGTAATTTGATGCAGGGTTCCTGCTGTAGATAACAATGGCAATAGGCGCCCACTGAATCAGAGGTCTGGGCTGGCTGCAGGTGGCCGGCTTTCAAGCAGGAGCAGCTCTTGCTCTCTTGACTCGGTGACCGAAAATGGGGCTTCGGTGGCTGAACTTGACAATGGTGTTGGAGAAAATGGTTGGGATGGTCCTCAAATGCCAATGGAAATGAGGGGCTATGTAAATAACAGTGACAGCCTTAAAACCAGTATGCGGCTTGGGATTGTAAATAATAGTGAGAGCTTAAGAATGGAGGCTCAACTCAAGTTTGTAAATAATAATATTGAAGGCCTGAAAATGGAGAATCATTTGGAAGATGGAGGTGACGAGTTTGATTAGAGGTAATTATTGTTATCTTAGTGGTTTAAACTTTTGAAAGATGGTTAGATATTGCACTTATATTTACTAGTTTGTATATTGACTGGTTTGGGAGCTGATGGATCTGTGTAATGTAAAACTTGGTAAGTAAATGAACGCAGTCTTCATAGGGTGTATTTTAAAGGGGAATTTTTTAGTTTAACATGGAAGCATGGAGCCCATACTTAAGACACTTGACGGAATATTTACTAGCTGAAGTAGCAGAATCTGTTATCCGGTGGTGTTTGGACTCTCTATAATGATAAGGCCAAGATGCCAACATTTTTATATTATATACCTGCTTCTACCTAGGTGAGAAAGAGAGAGGGTCCTTGATCGGATATATTACAGGTTCTATGCGTCCTAGTTGGTGGTGCATCTAATTTAGCATGAACATTGATTTCTGTTATACCTATTGCTTTCTTATGTCATTTATTCTTCTGGGTTAGAACTGAAGTCGACTTTCTTTGCCTATAAGTTCAATGTAGGGAACTCTTGGGTTAAACTTGTTGATTTTTTCTTATTCAGGTGTGCAGTAATTCTTTTATTCTCCAGGGAGGTTGATTGACAGTGTCAATATTATGGGTGGAAATGTAGAGAATGATTGAGGTGATGGGGGGGCCTTGACCATGATGATATCCGGAATTGTGGATACTATGTTGGCTTTCATCTTCTGTTTTGACTTAGTAAATAACAGAACAAACAAAGACATTTACCAATAATCAGTTGTACTATGTAAATAATAGCAACACCATGTAACTCATTTTCTCAATCTGTTATTAAATTTTTATTGATTATCATTCCTGTGCGAGCTCTGTTGGGTAAGAATAAAATTTTGAGGTATCGTTAGTGAGTGCAAAGTTAACGCAATTCCATGACAATATCTCTATGTTATAGTTATACGGTATAATAATGCAGAAGAAAATTTTTAACAGTTGATAAAAAAGGTCGGAAGTTGAACTGAAATCCAGATTTAAAATATTATGCTGACAAATGATAAAGAATCTAAGCAAGCTAAAAAAATATTTATAGGAACATTAAAGTAAAGATGTTTTAAGTCCATCAAAGGCCTAGATTGGCAGTCTAACAGTCCGAGGTAACAAGGGCAATTCATCCTTGGGATGTCATGTATCCTTAAGCTTGTTTTTGCACATGCTTGTTGCGAGGTGCCTGCCATTTAGATTGGTTGTTGGGATGCCTTGTTATCATCCGTCGTCCAATCTCCAGCACATGGTTTGTCCTCTTATTTGAAAACTATGATTAAATAACTGAGTTGAGGGTTTTTTTTTTTTTTTTTTTGCCCTTCGCTTTCGTTTGATTGTCTAAGTTCAATATCAAGTACCGAAATATATCTTTTAGGATTAGTTAAACAACACTTGACATTTTTAACGAGCAATTCTTTCTCAGCTTGACATATTGGTTGTTTTATCCTGAGCAGAGCTTGTCAACTTGGTAGTAGGTTAGGATCATTTTTAGTTTAGTTTCACAACTTTTCTAAAAGTTATTTGCGTCTTTTAAGGTTGAATTTAGTTAGAAAAAAAAAAAAAGGTGTTTCATTAAAACTCAAAAAGCCTCCTCAATAGTTAGAGACAACTTCCTCAATCAGTGACCCGCGGTTGATCACTACAAGTTGTTCTTGGTGCGGCCACATATCTTCGTAACTGCTAACTTTTCGATTCAATTATCTATAGGTTTGGACCAGCAGAATATAGATCTTCCGTCTTTCCAGGAGTTTATTCGAAGTAAGTGTTCCAGATGATCAAAGAAGGCAACCTTTATTAGAAAGGACTTTTAAGTTGTGCATAGAATACACAAGGCAAATGCTGAAACTGTTTACTTCTATACATATCTGCTCAAGCTGGAGCTCACATCAAAATGTGATTATTATATTAATTTTCCTTTTATATCTAGGACGACAATAGAAGGAGAATTTTAAAAAAGCCTTGATAGAGGAATACGTTAATACACCAGTACGAAGAGGAAGCATTTACGTTCTAGATAAAGAGATGGACAATACACCTTGTGATGTTGGTTTGTATACTCAAGTTTAGGGATGTATAGGAGGAATGTGAAGTGAAAATCTACTTGAAAACCCAAATGCAATCGTTTATGATACCGGATCTTTGAGATATGGCTCTGATACCAAATCTGATACCGGGCTGCTGGATTATAATAGATGAGGATAGGATCTTCAAGTTGATTATCAACTCAACCAATGGCTGGAACAAATAAAATGGAACCTAACAAATAACTCTTTGAAAGGGATAACAAGCTCACCACCAAAGTAAACACCAATGGGATACAGATAATTCACCACCCAAGGATGTAAACCAAGGATACAGGGCTTAAACTAACTCACCACTCTATGGAATCCACCAAGAGATACAGAGTTAAGGAGAAATCAGTATAAACACTGAAATTTCACTCAAATTCGAATTCAAAACTTCACTCCCTTGAATACACAACTTTAGAACTTAAATAACTTGGAACAACCCTCTAAGCATAGGTAAAAGACAATAATTAAATGATTTCAACAATTACAGCTCAACTACTACATTGACAACTCATTTATTAACTAAGACTCATAAGTAAACTCATTAGGTAATAAAGCACAACCAACTAAGCTAGAAATTCAAATTCCAACCAACTAAGCTAGAAAATTCAAATTCTAATGTGGACTTTAATGCAACATTCATTATGAACCAGCCATGAAGAGATAGTCATAAATTCTTGCAAACAACTCCAAATGACACATTGACGAATGTATTAGAAAGCTGACTTCAAGATCTTTCATAGCCATAAATCTTGACAATTAATTCTCTACACAGCAATATCAGTTATTTTACGAAATTACCCCTCATTCTGGTTCATATGCACTCTTGACCATTGTAATAATTTGCACCCCTTGATGATCTATCATGAATCCCATGGATTGTAACACTCCTATGTCAAGCTACCCTGGTTGAGAAAGACTCGACCTCGAGTCTTGGTTGTTGTTTTCACCAAGATAAGGACTAAGGTCAGAGATATTGAATGTGTTAGAAACACAGTAATGCTCAGGTAGCTCAAGTTTGTAAGCATTCTCTCCAATGCGTTGTAAAACTTTGAATGGTCCATCAGCTCTAGGCTTCAACTTGGCATATTTACCTGGAGGAAATCTTTCCTTTCTAAGGTGTATCCACACTAGATCTCCTTCTTTGAACTCAGCATACTTCCGATGTTTGTTTGCTGTAGCTTTATACTTCTCATTTTGCTTCAAAATCTTATCTCGAATTTGTTCATGCAGCTTCTTGATGTTCTTAGCCCTCTCCTCTGCATCACTGCTAAAGTGAGTTTTGGAAGGAATAGGAGCTAAATCCAAAGGACTTATTGGATTCTTGCCATAAAAAACCTCAAAAGGACTATGACCAGTGGTTTGACTTGATGATTTGTTGTAAGCAAACTCAACTTGGGGTAAAACAAGATCCCATTGCCGTAAATTCTTACCAACATAACTCCTCAGAAGATTTTCCAAGGTTCTGTTGATAAATTCAGTTTGTCCATCTGTTTGAGGATGATGAGATGAACTAAAGGTAAGTGTAGTCCCCAGCTTTTTTCAAAGTGTACGCCGAAAATGAGATAAGAATTTTGGATCACGATCTGAGACTATGGCCTTAGGAATGCCATGCAATTTCACAATCTCCTTGAAGTACAAATCGGCCACGTGAGTCGCATCATTTGTCCTGTTACAGGGGACAAAATGAGCCATTTTTGAAAATCGGTCAACCACTACCATGATTGAATCTTTGTTTCGCTGTGTTCTAGGCAATCCCACCACAAAATCCAAGCTGACATCTTCCCATGGATCATTAGGAATAGGTAATGGAGTGTACAAACAAGTGTTCTGCCCATGACTTTTTGTCACATGACAAATTGTACACCTCTTCACGTGTTTCATCACATCCCTTTCCATCTTCGGCCAATAGAAGTTTTCCTTCACAATAGCAATAGTTTTGTCTCTCCCAAAATGACCGCTAATGCCACTGCCATGTGCTTCATTAATGATTAATTCTCTCAAGGAACATTGAGGAATACACAATTGGTTTGCCTTGAGTAGATAACCATCCTTGATCTCGTTATCTTTCCGAAGCCATGAAATCTTGTAAGACTGGTGATGCTTCTCTGTCTGAAGGCCAAGTTTATCAATCATCTCCGTAGACAGCACATTTTCAAAGCTGTAACCATCACTAATAAAGTTGCACACCTTGCCATGAGAAGAACATCTGCTATGGAAGATATTTCCGCGAAGCCAATCATCTTCTCGTTCTTGGGCAATACTCAAACTCCTTTGAATAATAAAGAGAGAATCACCTCGATTTGTATAAGTGACTTCCTCTTCATCAACAAATTCTGGATTATCGAAATTGATCAAGGTATCTGACTTGATCTCTTCATCAATTTCATAAAAGTCATCAAATATTGGTGGTTTTCCATGATCCTCAAAGAAGTCATGGTCTACTTCATGATTCTCCATCGATTCATCTTAATTAGCAGCATCATTATCATCATAATTGCCCAAAGGACTTTGATCTTCTACTTCTCCATGCATTCCACCTACGAATTCTTTATTTTCCAGAATTACTAAACGTTGCTGGAGTTGTTGGAGCTGCCGCATGAGATCTTCAATGATCAAACGTTGCTGGACTTGCTGGAGTTGCCGCCTGAGATCTTCAATGATCAAATGTTGCTGGACTTGCTGGAGTTACCGCCTGAGATCTTCAATGATCAATCTTGTTCATCTCTTTGAGAAGGAGGTAATTGGGTAGTAGAAGCAGCCTTGTGAGTATGACCAGCCATTGAACCAAAAGCTATGATACCAATCTGATACCGGATCTTCGAGATATAGCTCTGATACCAATCTGATACCGGATCTTTGAGATATGGCTCTGATACCAAATCTGATACTGGGCTGCTGGATTATAATAGATGAGGATAAGATCTTCAAGTTGATTATCAACTCAACCAATGGCTGGAACAAATAGAATGGAACCTAACAAATACTCTTTGAAAGGGATAACAAGCTCACCACCAAAGTAAACACCAATGGGATACAGAAAATTCACCACCCAAGGATGTAAACCAAGGATACAGGGCTAAAACTAACTCACCACTCTATGGAATCCACCAAGAGATACAGAGTTAAGGAGAAATCAGTATAAACACTGAAATTTCACTCAAATTCGAATTCAAAACTTCACTCCCTTGAATACACAACTTTAGAACTTAAATAACTTGGAACAACCCTCCAAGCATAGGTAAAAGACAATAATTAAATGATTCAAACAATTACAGCTCAACTACTACATTGACAACTCATTTTAACTAAGACTCATAAGTAAACTCATTAGGTAATAAAGGCACAAACAACTAAGCTAGAAATTCAAATTCCAACCAACTAAGCTAGAAAATTCAAATTCTAATGTGGACTTTAATGCAGCATTCATTATGAACCAGCTGTGAAGAGATAGTCATAAATTCTTGCAGACAACTCCAAATGACACATTGATGAATGTATTAGAAAGCTGACTTCAAGATCTTTCATAGCCATAAATCTTGACAATTAATTCTCTGCACAGCAATATCAGTTATTTTACGAAATTACCCCTCATTCTGGTTCATGTTCACTCTTGACCATTGTAATAATTTGCACCCCTTGATGATCTATCATGAATCCCATGGATTGTAACACTCCTATATCAGTTTAAACCTGGAATTTTTGTAGAGAGAACGCTGAACTTTGCATATGATCATCTCTTTCTTTATCTTACAAAATAGTTCCATCTATTTTCTGCATCTCCATTGGTCTTATCTCCATCTTCCCTCTGGCCTCTTTGAAGTAAGGCCGTAGACTTGACCTTTTATCATTTCACAATCCAACTGGCTCCACCACTGCAATTCTCCTATTATTTCTTTGATCGTATTTGCATTTTGAGTAGTGAAAGGCAGTTTTCTGAGGAGATTGCACTTGATCACCTCAACCTGCTTTAGTCCTTCCAGGATTCGTTGTGTATGCAAAGACTCCTCAACTTGGGAAGATACTTCAGTTTCAATGATCGAATGTTTGGAGCAACAGGTTCTGGAGTGAAATTTTGCTCTGAATAGCAGTTAAGGAGCTCAACTAAATTGTCACATAAGCTTACCTTGATTTCTTCCAGGTTTGGTAGGTCAAGAATGAAGCTACCATAAGTGATAATATATTTGAGTCGAGGATATTGACTCACATCAACTTTAGTTTAAAAAATCTCAGTCCAAGATGACCAACTAGTTATGAAATGCTCTCTAAATAAGTCAGATCATGAAGATGAAGTTCCTCCAAATTTGGCAGCAGATCATGGGCAGCACATCCTCATGCAGGCCTTAAGCTGCTGTTGGAACTTGCAATAGTTAGAGACTTCAGAGCAGCAAAATGGCTAACGCTGTCTATGATCAATGTTTCGAGCATTTCGTTGAGACCCCAATAATGATTTAGGACCAAGGAACTTGCATTAATCAGGAAAAAAATCGATCCATTCTCCTGAAAGATTAAGGCCATTCATTGTCACTCTCCTTTTGTCATGATTAGTTGGCAAGGAGTTTGTTGTTGGACCTATGAAGAATTGGAATCTTCGTAGTCTCTTTATCCAATCAAGATCTTCAGATCCTAGGGAATGCTCTCCAATCTTATGGATAAGACAATTAATCTCTCCAGGCAACCCAACTCTTCAAAACTTGTTTGTCCCTATTCTTGCTTTCCTTTCACTGCCCAATGATAAATTACTAAGAGTCATGTCTAGAACTTGTAAAGCAGGCAACCTGGATATGACTCCTCCTTGGATTGTTTTTAGATAATGAGTGCGGGAAAGATTTAGTTGCCTCAAGTTTCTCAAATTTTCCATCCCTCTCGGCAGTTCCCTAATGCTGGTGGCAGAAAGATCAAGCACTTGAAGTTTACTAAGGCCTCCAAATGGGGATAAGTCTTTGAGATAGAAGCAATCCTTTAACAGAAGAGCTCGAAGGTCATGCAGTTGAAGAAGGGAAAAATGCAGTGACTGGACACGAGTTCAACTCAAATTTAAGACTCTTTGAGTCCTGGAAATCCTTTTAGGGACTTGTCAGGTACTCTATCAAGTGGAAAATTACCTTGTCATAGCGAAGTTAAGGTCTCTGAACACTCTTATCTCACAATCTGGCAACTTTTTGAGTTTGTTATTCATAAAAGAAACTCTTATAATAGAATTTATCAACTCGATCTCGGAAATCTCACTCAGGCCAGCTCCTGAAGAACGAGGGATTTACATCTATCCTCCAAGGAGAAGGCAATCCATATAGCAACATCTCGCAGTACATCATGCATTTTTACAGTGCCTTTACGGGCACCATCTTCTAACAAGCAATAGTCCTTCAAGGTTTCTACCAAAACAATTCCCCTGTTGATCGAGTCCTCATAGTTTTCTTGTTCTTCTATTAATCCTTCGGCCATCCAGCATTGAACAAGTTCACTTACTTCAATGGAAAAATCCTTAGGAAACAAAGAGCAATAAAGGAAACAAGAGTTGGTGTTCTTACCTTCCAATTTATAGACTTGTAGAAATTATCTTCAATGCCTTAGATACAAGGCACCGATCTTTTCAATTCATTCAAAGCATGCTTCCAAAGCTTGACAATTGTCTTCCCTCTCATAGCTGTCGCCACGATGATGATGGCCAAAGGCAAGCCTTTACATTCTTTGGCAATTGCCTTTGCAAATGGTCTTATGGGATCTGAACTGGCTACTTCACCTGCATTTTGTTTAAACAATTGCCAAGCTTCATCATTATCGAGAACATCAACTCTAACATCAACACTCTTCATTGCCATACAAACTCCTAAATTTCTAGTTGTCTGATCTTTCAACCCACATGATCTTCAGGCTGTGGAACACCCAAACAGTTCAAGTCAATTTTCTCCCAAACATCATCGAAAATAAGGAATTATTCTCCTTCACAAGTCTTTGATCAAGTCGATTACTGAGTCTTTCCACACTGTACTCCATTTTCACCTCCAAATTCAATCTCTCAGCTATTTGTTCTCGGACTTGTTTTAGATTCAGCTCCTTGGACGCAGTAGCCCAGATGACTATTCCGAAAGGCTGTGCTAAAGAATCCCTCTTGAAGCTGTTGTTCAGGTTTATAACGAGAGTTGTCTTGCCAACTCCTCCCATTCCACATATGCCGATTCTCCCATCATCATCATCAACCCGCAGTTTCATTAGTTTGGTCAAAGTTTTCGATGCTGTTTTTTGATCTTGGATTGAAGGTGTCGGAATATACTCTATCCATTTTGACCCAAAAAATATGCTTAGGAGAATTTTTATGCCTTCACTTGTTTACCCTCATTTGCACATGCTCTCATTTCCTAGCTAGGAAATTTTCAGTTTTCTTTTTATTTTTAGCCTCCCTCCCCAAACTTTTCAGCACAATAACCCCCATAGGCTGAAATGACCAGCCTGCCCTTATTTCTTATAACCTCTCCACCTCCATATTTTAAAAATCGGCATCATCTCCCTCCCACAACCGTTACTGATTCTACAGATTCTTCACCTTCTTGAAGAACTTCTCTATTTTTTGGCTTCTTTGGAGAGATAAAGAAGAACACTATAGAGAGAGAAAGCATCGTAGAGAGAGAAAGCATTGTAGAGAGACAAAGCATCCGAGCAGCTCATGGTACTGTTTTATCTTCTTCATGCTCTGCCTTTTTATTGACTTCGGTTGATTGGGATGACTTTCTTGCGTTTATTAGAGAGATAAAGTGAGGTTTTGGTTGATTGTGATGATATATGTGATTTATGGAATCGAGAATGGTTTTAAACCCATATTATTTGTAATTTATAATTAATAGTTGTCGGATAAGACTTATTACACTGATATTGCATTTGGAATTGTCTAATTTGGTATCTTATCAAATTGGCTTCGAATTGTATGCTTGTTTCGTCGAATCGTCAAACTGTCTGGCCGAAGTTGAAACCACAATTGTCAATCGTGGCTTTGTGCTGTCGAATTATCAAAATGTTTCGATAGTTCGATTTACCCATCGTCAAATTGTCGAATTTTTTAACAGATTTACTTTTTTGATATGTCGTGCATTGTTTTATGGTTCTAACCCATTATACCTTTCATTTTAGGTCTAGATATGGAGCATGTAAAGCGGAGAATCACTTTCGACCTTAAAACATTAGAAGCCGTCCATTTTGATGGGGTGATTACGACCATAGGGGGTTTGATTGCATTTCCGTGTATAATGAGCTTACCAAAAAGCAGAAAAGGATTTTTGACCAAAAGAAAGGCTTCAGTGACTTGATGCAGATACGAGACCTTACTTTCCTGGGCAAATTGGTCAACAAAGTGCTATTACACAGGTTGAAGACACATGACATAGAGGACAAGGGGTTGTGGTACCTCATTTTTGGTAAGACATCGTTGTTCTAGTACTACAGTGCAAAATGCCTATTTATGTTTGCATTGACATTGGAATTGTTGATCATGTAGGGAAGGCCATAAGATTCTCCAAACACGAGTTTATGTTGATCACAGGCCTGAAGTTCGGTCAGTTGCTTGATTTTGAGAAGAATTCTAAGCACCGCTTGAGGGATAGGTATTTGGGTGGAAATAATATGAAGATTATTGAATTCAAGTTCTGGATCAAGTCGGTGAGAATTTAGATGCAATGAAGTTAATTGCAAATTAGATATTAGAACGTCTTCTATTGGGCCGACTGAAAATCGATTTGATAAATTTGGATTATCTCGAACTGGTTGATGACTTGGATAAGTTCAAAGAGTATCCTTGGGGCGAACCTGCATGGAGGGAGATGTATAACAGTCCAAGAACTTGCATGTTAGACCGGGTGGAAAAGTATTTACAAGTGCAAGACGAAGAAGTCAGACACAAAGGAGAAATACAACCTTTACAGATGCATGTACGCCTTCCAAGTACTTGAACTATTTTCATATTTATAAACTTTAGTTTGGTTGTCATGTACTTAGATGACATAAAATATGTCGACATGTCTTATATGTGGCTTTTGTTGATACAGAGCTGGTTGTATGAGGCGATTCCATTTGTGGGGTTCTCGTATGCACAGAAAGGCATAGCGTATGAAGATAAGATTCCCCACATTTTGAGGTGGACCAATGTTGATAGACTCATCACACAGGCAAAGGTTTTGAGGGATGTGTTTGGTCGAACTCGTTAGGTCAGGACACTTCAGTGTTTAATCTTCATTTGCCAAAGGTTGCTTATATAACTATCATTGCATTTTAACCTCAAGTTTCTTAATTTTTTCCCCAAGCAGGGGGATATTCCTAGCGTGAGCCTAAGTCCAGAGGCAATAGAACTGAGCAGCGACTTGTATATAGAGAATCTACGTTGGACAAATGGACCTGGAGGCAAATTGGTTGGTGGGCCAACGAAAATGAGTTACCAGTCTCCGTTGATGCATGGGCCCAGAAGAAGGTGAGGGAGAAGCAATCAATGCCGGAGGATCCCCTCCTGGATCATCTGAGGAAGCTTCTGCCACTTATTTTGTGCATACAGATGGCTAGGTCAGTATGTTTTGATAAAATACAAGCAAAAAGCTTTTTTATTGAAAGGGGTTATGTTTTTCATGCATGTAACAAATTGTTTTTGGTTACATGCAGGCCTATTCTAATATGGGGGTTTCATGTGCTCTCCTGGAGGCTATTCGGCATGAGTTTGCAGTCCATCGTCCAGAGATGGCTACTACTATTGCTGATCATCTTAAACCGGTCTAGGAGATGTAATTCAAAAATCCTAGGAGATGTAGACTTTGCGCAATGAGGTCTAGGAGCCACGCAAAGAGGTCCATGAGCTCAGAAAGGAGCAAGCGGTGTTTGCTAAGGATGTTGAGGTTAGTTGATATTGCATGATTTTCATTATTTGTCATGCTACAACAACTAAATCCTTTAACAAGTAGTTATTTCGTACATAAGGAAGCAAATTACTCTATGTCGACGCTCCAAAGTCACGGCCATTCAATTCCTAACCTAGCATAGTTCTCCCCTGTAAATGATGACGTCGTGCATTTGTCACAAGGTAGTACTACGGAGGTCACAGTTTTGCACCTATCCCGGGACGTACATAATGACTCGCCCATCAAGATTATCCGTATTCTTGGGTCCCAACCTGTAACGTATCAGATGGTAAAGTTTTACACAGGTAGAGTGTAGAGAAAAGGGCTGCCCTACGTAGCTTGTACACTGATCCAGACCTCTGGGCAAAGTGATAGCGAGGGGATCATTTGTCGCATGAGTTGTTGGTTGTGGCTCCAATATCGTCTTCACCCTTCAAATGGGATTCTATGTTTGATGCATATTTTGAGTCGTGCTATGATGCATGGTGCGTTGTCAGTCACTTGTGTATCTAGCTTTGACCAAATTACTATTCAACTGGGACTTCCTGATTCGTGGATATCACTACAGTGGGCTCGTGGCTGGGGGATGACATGAGTTTCTTGTTTTCAACTATGCTACATTGACATTTAACACCAAGTTATACTTAACTAACTTTATTACTGTAAGTGACTGTTTTTGTTTGCAACACATCAACGTTTTCATGTATTTTCTTCAGGTTCGGCAGAGCCATAACCTTGAGGTGATATCTCAACGTTTCACAGCCCTTGATCACGGATTCTTTGTAAGTATCATGGAGTTTGCATACATTGTTGACTTTTGCACTAAACATTTTGCATTTTCATCTAACATTGCGTTATTTCATATAGTGTTGGATGGCTAGCACCTACAAAAGGTTCAAAGATAGCCTTCATAGCATCGCGTGGGAGTAGCTTCTTTTTTTATATGCAGAGATCTTAATATGAGCGAGGGGTTCATATGGTCTAAGGTCAATTATGTGAGTCGTATAACAATTAATACTACGTTCTATTCTTTTGTCAGGTTGTAATAACATCATAACTAATAGATTGAACAATGTTGGCATCGATTTCGTTTAAGGATCGAGAAGTTGTTCTGTACGACTCACAGATACTTAAGGAGCAAGATAACCACCACAAGTTGAATGACAACTACATGTCTCTCACTGTACTAAACCTTCATTTTATGGAGACATCCATTCACTTCTTGAACCGCACTGATGTCCCCCACCGACAATACTACTTCATTTGCCATATTTCGGGCTAGGGAGGTGGTCCCTCAATAGCCTTCAGGTAGCGGTGCATGCGATGCGCACGTTGCCATGTATGTAAATTTACTTAGTTTGGGTCAGCGTGGCGGTGAGGAAGCTAGTGGTGATGAGGATATGACATTTAGGGGGCATGGACCACATTGAGACGTTTTGGAGGTACTCGTTGGGGGAGTGGCCTCAGGATGAGGGTTTCTACAGTGTTTGTTACCATGTTCATCAGTAGTATATACTGAACAGTGTTTAGTTGTCGCACTTGTATGTTGGTTTTTGTTGTTACTATTTTTTCAATTGTACAAATGATTTTACCATGATAAAATGAAATGCAGTAAATGTGATGTAATTAAGCCAATTGCACATACATCAATTCCAAGACAACATCACATATACAACATTGGGTTATGTTATAAACATTAACAAATAATGTCAAACATGGGCAGAAGTATCACAACTAATAAGAAAACCACTGTAAACAAATACATGCTAAAAAGGAATCAAGTCAAATGTGACGGTCCGGCTCTAATCGTATCAAGGTCTGTTGTGACCTCTTCCTCCACATCGGGAGCACGTCCGTTTTTTGATTGTCTGAACCTCAGAAGGATGTCGTTGTGTGCATCATCGGCCTGCTTGCACCTGACTAATAGGTGGAAGAATAACCTATGGTCTAATGTCATCTGGAGTAACCCAATCTACATCAACTCCACTGGAATGAGTGGTGACGCATATGCAAGTATCAAATGATCATTTTGATATAGTTTATTATAATAAAGGGCTAACAACCTCACTCCAGCGTAGCGACAAGTGGGACGACATGTTGGCATGGAATCTGGTCCAAGTCAAATACTCTTTAAGTACATGTTCGTGCATGGAGATCCACTACATCAACATTACTCTCAGAATAGACTTGATACAAGTGTGTACTAATTGGGGCCATACGAAGGTTGTCGGACTCATCTTTTCTTTTCGTTAGTAGTGCCTCACTCCACTTAGTTAGAATAGATGAATCTTGAGCAACTACAAACTGTCGTTGATGAAACCACTCTTGCAAGACCTGATTAAATAAATTATACAGATAGTTAGCATCAAAGCAACAAGTAGAAAGTAGTAATTACAAAACCTTATGACGGAGCTAATCTGACGATAGTATTCACAAATGAGGGTTATGCCTAATCCTTTTACTTCTTTCATTCGATTGTTAATAGACTCATCAATGTTGGTTTTCATGATGTTTTATCTAAGATTGCAAAAGTGACACCTCACCCATTTACATGGGTCAGCCTGTATTAGATACTCCACGGCGCCTTTGCGGATGCTTCTAATATGCTAAAAAAAAAAACAATTGAAGTCCGCTTCCAGATAAGCCTTGACTGCATTAATGAAGGCTGCGGGAAGGTAGTTGTTCTTAAACCTTGTCTTCATATTACACTGCAAATGATGCATGCAAATCCCAAAAATGGCATGAGGGAAGATGTTAGAAATGACCGTAGCCAAGCTTTTGTGTCGATCTACGATGATAACTAGGTCTTCAACATGTCCAATCACACTATGAAGACTCGACATGAACCAACCCCATGATTCATAATTCTCTGAATGAACAAATCCCATAGCCAATGGAAAAATCTGATTGTTACCATCCAGACATTGCATCGTAAACAATGTACCCCTATACTTCCCATTCAAGAATGTGCCATCAACATCTACAACATGTCTAATCGATGTCAAGAAACTACTAACTGATTCACCCGATGATATAAAATAATATTTGAAGTGATTATCAAGATCAACACACTTCAAAGAGAAAACTACAGATGGAAAGGCCGGTGAAACTGTCAGATTTCAATACCTATGGCCTGAGTGAGATGATTGAGTCTATTTACTGGACTCGTACGGTAACAAACTTCCTACCCCCTGTGAAGGCTTTAATTCAGGAATTTTATGCAAACATCACTACTACCATTGATGATCCTAAAAGCTTTCATTATCACAAAGTTTATTGTCGAGGAAAGTTTGTTAAATTCTCTCCGAATGTTAAAAACACTTTTCTGGAAATTCCCATAGGTAGTTTGCATGCATTAGATGAAGAATTTAACATGGCTGAAGTGATAAAGGAATTGACTGGTAGAATAGGCATTGTTTGGAAACTGAAAGCTGGTATAGACCAGCAATACCTTAGGAAGAAATATCGAGTGATGCATAAGATAGCTCAGTTCAATTGGCTTCCTTCTTCCCATCAAAATCAAGTTCGGGAAGACAGAGTGAAATTTCTATATTATTTAGGCACCAATCAACCAATTAACTTTAGTTTGCTAGCCTATAGATCAATTGTACAAATCGGTTCATATCACTCTGATTATTACTTGCTTGTATATCCATGCTTAATCCAAGGAATTCTTGCACAGAATAGCATCTCTCTAAGTTCTAATGAACAGACAAAAATTCTATCTAAGTCAATCACCAAGGGATTTCTTCACAGATTGCATAATAAGTCTGAGTTGCCTGTCCCTGAACCAAAGCCAAAGAGAGTCAGGAAAAATCAGATGAAAAATGTTAAAGAATAGCTTGTATTGATCAACTCTGCTTTGACAGAAATTGTGCAGGATTTGAAGGAAATTAAATTCAAGCAATCTACTTTGGAAGCAAAGTTTGCAGGACACCCTGATACTATAGCAGAGCCATAGCCCATGGAGACTGAAACTGTGGTTCCTGAGAAACCAACTGAGGAGATTCCTGAGGCTGATGAACCTCTGCCTGAAACAGCTGAGCAAATGCTTGCAGCAGGTCAAGCTGCACAATCTACTATTGAGACAAATATAATAGTAGAACAAAAGAAGAAGGAAAAGCCAATCGAGTCTCCTACAAAGGGAACTAGAAGGAAAGGAAAGAAGAAAGTTGAAGTGGTGAAGAAACCATCTAACCAGATGAAACAAAAAATTGAATCCACAACTCCAGCACTGAGAGATGAATCTTCATCAGATGAACCAACACAAGCAGAATCCGAGAAGAAATTGACTTCACCACTTGCTGAGGAAGAACCTCATGATTTCCCACTCCCTGAAGCAACTGAAGCAGAGCCTCATACCTCTCCACCACCAACTCAATCACCACCACATGCAGTTCAAATCACATCTCCTACAAAGGAATCAACCAAACCTGTAGAGTTTCAAAAGAAAACAAATATTAATGCATTTATATATTACAAAATTTAGAAATTATGTTTAAGGATTAAGTGGGTTGGAAAAATTAGTGGATTTAGGCCCATGAATTAGGGCCTTATATTTATATAAGAGAGGATTTTTCTAGAATTGGAAAAAGAGAAAGGAAAAGAAAAGAAGAGAGTCCCACGGTTATAGGGAGAGAAGAAGAGAAGAAGGAGAAGACGAGAAAGAGAGGGAAGACAAGAGAGGAAAAGAGGAAAAAAATTCAAAGAGGTGTATAAGCTTGGAAACAAGTAGGGATTTTCTAACACTGTAATTACATCATGTCATGTATTTTGTTGTTTTAATTGATATTGGTTTGTTATGCATGTGACCTACTCTAAATTGATTGTTTTGTTACTTGAATGATGAATTATGGTGAAACTATTTATTGTAAGTTGATTGTTTTGTTGTTTGAATGAGGAATTATATGTGAAAACTAAGTGCTTATGAAGTGAAGTATAGATGGTTCTTGAGGGGAGTTATAGTTCATGTGACTGTCCTATGTTGTTTGAGCTGATGCATTTTTCCGGATTGAGAATTATATGACTGTCGAGTGTCGAGTGGCTGTTGTCGAGCAGCATATATCTATTTTCCTAAACGAATGAAAAGCGGATATGAAATTTTTAGTGTTGTACCTTGGATGGGTCATTTTGTATACGGATCCAAGGGGAACATGAATAAAATAAACATGATGTGTTGGACCTTGGATGGGCCGTTTTATATACGAATCTAAGGGGAACACGAACAAAATAAAATGATGTATTGGACCTTGGACGGGCCTTTTTGCATATGGATCCAAGAGGAACACGAATATAAACTTGATGTGCGATTGAACATAATTGTTTGATTTATTATTATTCGGTGTGTAAGTCTATAATGGAGTAATTGTTGAATATGTGTGATTTAGTATAATGTTAGAATTTTTCCTACTGGGCTTTATGCTCACCCCCTCCCTCTACAAGTACACAGAAAGATGTTCACACTAGTGGTGTTCCAGAGCTTTCCTAGGGAGTCTGGAGTCTGCATGCATACACTGATTTTTGGGGCGGTCTTGATTCTCCTAGTTCTATGATGGGACATTTTGTTATGTGACTAGCAATTCATGTATTGATTTTAGTCACCAGTGTATGTAAAGTTTATTTTGAATAAATAGTCATATGTTGTAATGAACTCATGGGATGTATATGATTAAAAAAAGAGAAAAAATAGATATTGATGATATCCTTTTTATTAATTTCTTATTCAATCACCCCTAAAGTCTCTAAATAAGAGATGTTAGGGCGTGACAGAATGGCATCAGAGCCTAGGCTTTACTGTGGATCTGTGAAAAGGATGTAGACGATTTGGGAGGGGAAGAGTCATGTCTTGTGTGCTTGCATATGCCTTGAATAATTGTTTGTTGTGTTTTTGTTCTATATGTTATAGAATTCTGCCACTTATATTTTTGCCATTGATAAAAATTAGGTAATGAGTTCTCGTACGTGAGGTGCTTCGAGTTCCAACCCACCTGAGGGTGGTGAGAGGTCGAAGTTTTACAGGGCTATGAGAGATGTGGCCAATACATTGGTAGAAATAGTGGCAAATACATTAGGGATACTCTTCGTGCTAACCCACCACCACCACCTCAACCGGTATTAGAGACGGTGTTGATAATAGAATGAAGAATGCACTTAGAGAAGTCCAACATCACAATCCACCTATTTTTAATGGGGAGCTCGATCCGAATGTTACAGAAGATTGGCTTATATGAGTTGAGCGCCTCTTTAATCTTTTGTAAGTTGAAGAAGACACTATAAGAAAAATGACCATATTTGACCGCCAAATATGTATATATTTGACGGTCTTAAAACTGCCACCAATGGCGCCGCCAAATATAGTCAATTTGACTATATTTAGCGGTCAGTCAAAGTATCAAATATGTATCTGACTATACTTGACGGTTTTTGACCGCTAAGTATAATAGGTTTAAAAATTAAAAAAAATATAGTTGACGGTTTTTGGCCGCCAAGTGTAATAGTTTCAAAAATAAAAAAAATATACTTGACAGTTTTTAACCGCCAAGTATTTAAAAAAATATATAATATATATATATATATATATATATAAAATAGGTATTTCAAAAAAAATTAATATATATGAAACTCCCTCTTGCAATGGAGCCTTTTTTCCTTCTTTGTAATTCCACAACTCTGAAGTTATATATCTCCCACTCGGATTATATTCGTTGATCTCTACTAAAGCTGATGTCACTGCCTAGTACACATCATCACCCAGTTCTTTCTTCAAGCCCCTCAATTTTTCATCTTTCTCATTTATAACTTCCTGCATCAGTAGCACATATCATATATACTATTTCACATCAAAATGGAAGTAAGGTCACAAGGAGATTGAAAGTATTGTCTAGAAATCCATAAGGAGAAATTATAGTTCATTTACAACTTTGGACCAATTAAATACTCCACCAATAAAATTGCAGGAAATCTAAAGAACTTCTTGGCATTAACATCTTAAAGATTTTGTGCACTTCATACACCCAATAACACATGCAAATACATGCATAATTACATTTAAGCAAACAGAAAACTTCAATTTCTTCCCACAGTCACTGCAAACTTGAGGAACAGTGGGACGAAACCTGGGTAGATATCTTACACTATTATTCTGAGGGTAAAAGGAAAAAAAACCATATGACATCAGAACAAACAGAATTGATATTACTAAACAGAAAAATAAAAGCCATTGATCTAGAATACCAAAATGTTGGTCAAAAGAAAATAATAAACCTATAGATCCCTCATCGCAAAACTAATTTGCCAATGGCTTGCAAGGACAAAATCTTCAACATATTCTATATCCATACCACTACTTTCTTCATCCGAAGCAATGTTTATGTTAATTACATATGGTTTTAAGCTATCATGAAATCAATGACAAATCAGAACACCAATCTATTTTTTGTTCTTCATTAATAAGCACACATGGTTTTAAGCAATGAAATGAAAATTACTTGCCAAATTAAATTAGGAAACATACCTTGTTGGATGCACTCCTGCAAAGAGGCTGAAGATGAAAAGAATCACAACCAGTGCAATGGTATACATAAGAGAGTTTGAGGGGAGTGTTTTTCATTGCACTTGCTGAACTGCATCAAATGAATTGGGTTCAGTCAATGGGGCATGCAAGTATGATTCTCTTCTAGCAAATATACTCATATTGCATTCAATTCTATAAGTAGATCGCCTACGTGTATATGCGAGCAAAAACTCGAACATAGAAGTTCATTTGAATAGATAGCACAGGAACAATGTACCGCTTGTATCGATTTGCATGGCTCTACATTCAAGAAAAAAAATGTAAAAGAGAAAATCATTCCAAATTTAAAAGAGGGGAAAAAAACTCTTTATAAAGTTATGAGTTACTTACATAAACTCTTTATAAACTCTTTAAAAGAGGGTAGATACGGGCTTGGTGCATTGGCTGCAAAACGTTTTTAGTGCCTAATATTTTTCTTGTTACTAGTGCCTAATTATGCTAGACCCCAACCTGATAGTGTGGACTTGTTCCCCAGGAGGCAGGATTACCATCTTCCCAGTTGTCCCTGTTTGTTTTCACCACAATCAGAGATCATTAATTAGTCGAAAATCAATCATCACTATCTTGCTCAGCATACAGAAACAGGAAAGACCGGCAGAAATTAGACAAATTCAAGGGCACAACCTGGGTGGACTCATTGGCATGTAAGGATTCCATGCCCGGTCTCGCATCGGTGTTCTCATGCCATCATGAATAGGAGTTGCTGCAGGAAAAAATAATGAAAGAAGAGCGATAAATACACTGAAATGGATGCAAATACATCCACAACATTAGTTATAGAAAAAAGTAAGTCCAAATTCTCAGGAAGACCAGTAGATCAGGAAGATTAAAAGACAATACCACTGGCATCTCTCATTGGAGTCATATATGGATACAGTGGAGTTCATGATGGATGCATTGGGGTTTCACTTTCCATTCCGTAACGAGATGAATCACTGCAAAGCAAAATAACCTACACCATCAGACTTCTATCACTGGAATAGAATAAGAAAAACTCAAGGTATAACTCTATGAGCAGTGTCAACGACAGCAGTACAATGGACATTACAATTGGAAAATTCAATAATTAGAATTTTGCCAGCATGGTGGTGCAAATTTTTCTCAGTCAGTATGCATGGTGTAATATAAGGATCACTAATCATCTACAGCTAAAGTTATTTATGTGTTCATTTAGGTCTCGCCAGAGTCACACAAATTGGTTTGCTGAAAGGATCCTAAATTCTCAAATACCGTGAAATTTATTAAGAAATGTCATGTAATTGGTATCTGAGTTGATCTTTCAGACTGAGAGAATAAACAGAACAAACAAAGTAGAATACCTTTACAACTATGATAGCTATTACTCCACAGACGATAAGAAAAAGGAATAGCATGATGCATTTATCAGTAGCCACCTGAAAAGAAAGAAAAGACATTTAGTTTACATAGAATGTGTACGCAATGAATAGAAGTTGAACTCTGAGGGCAGTAAATCAACTAACCTGCCTCCCAATCTCCTTCACAAGCTAGGAGGCCTTTTTAATTGAGAACTGAATCGTATCCAGCTCATTAACAATACCGCCCATTTGATCAGTCTGCACAATTTTACATTAGTATACTGAAAGCTATGCTCGTTTAAAGGAAAACTACAAAGAAAACTAGTAAATCATACTTACTTGGCCTTTTAATGTCGTGGCAGTTTTGGTTCCCATTTGGATCGTTTGTTCAACAACCTAGGGGTCAATCTCCAAAATAAGATGGATGACAGCAAATAGGCAACTCAAGCAAACACAAGTCTATTAGTTGTTTACCATTTTGGAACGCTCAATAGCCTGATCTGTTTCATCCATTGTCATATTCCCAGCAGTGATTAATTCTTGATTTGTCATGGCTAGAAGGCAAAACATATCAATGCTAGAATGTGACCAATAATTGTGATGTTAGATTTGACATTAATTTCCTAGAAGTTGGGGCAACTTATACCTTAAAAAATAAATAAATATTAAGGGTTTAAATTTTTCATCTAGCAATTCTGTTAATATTGGTGGATTGAATATAGACAAATTCCATCAATGCAACATATAAAATCATGACTAGTAAGCATCATTTTCATTTCAGTTTCTAACTTTGAGTCCATAGCGATACATAGGAGTTGATAAAATTTTACTAATAAAAATTTCGAGTGGCATTCAGGTCAAATTGTATGGTGTTACTTCAGGCTCATTAGATCAACCCTCACAGGTGTATCTTTATTTATTATTATTCTTTGCTTTGTTGATAAAATCCCATGTCCTGTTGAGATTCACCCACCACAAAAAATAAAAAAGGTTGTATCGTGTCTTATCCATACAACTTTAAAACAAAGATGAGCATAATCATGATAAAACTTAACAAATGTAGGGGATGTAAATGGAAAAATTAACAGGAAAAGTATTTATCATCTTAAAACATATGTAGTTTTATATCCAAGCAATATATGAGTAAAAAAACCCACATGATGCCATTTGAACATTTTCATCAGCAGTAGGTTCGCTAACTCCGGCTCCCATATCAAAGAGTTCAACCCTCTTATTACCAAGGCTATTCATATACCTGCAAAATGCACTAGAGACAAGAAACAAAAAAATGTTTATATGTCCGTCATCCCATAGGTGATAAGATCACAGCCAAACGAATTGGAGTCAGTTTGTGAGACTCCAATTCCACACGAACTGACTGGCCCTTAATATATTTATCAATGCTTACTATATATAATCATGACAAAATAATGCTGTGACATTATTTTGTCACAGCATGTATATTATTATCAAACGATTGTGTTTATGTTTTTATTTCCCAAAATTACTAACATGAAATAATAATATGGATATTATAAGCAAACTAATAGGAACAATGAAGGAGGAAGATGGAGAAGCTGAGGTCCTTCAAAAAATGCAACTAAATTCCATTTGAAAAAAAAATCAACAACAAATTTATCATGAACAAAAACCAATTTTGTGTTTGGTGGCCGAGAAAATGTAAGAAAATTATACACCTCCTCATCGCTGAATCCTCCAGCCAACGAAACTAAGACGACGATATTATCACCTCATCGTTGCCACCTCCAAATTTCCCAACTTTCTTGTTTTAACAACAATAGAAAATTTAATAAAAATAAAAGATAAAGAAAATAGTGGAAAATCAGAGCCTCCCCACGATTGGCTTCAGACTTCCAAATCGCAAAATCAATAGCTCTGTATTCGCTGGAGTGCTAGAAGCGCTGGTGCTTCCTCCTTCTCAGAAGCGATGTCATCGGAGACATGGGCAGCACTGGTTGAGATGGGCTCGTCGTCGTCTGCAATGAAGAGAGCGAGAGCAAGCATGATATAAAACCAATAAGAGACAAATCTAAAACAAGTGAAACAATCGTACTGGTGACAACAAACAAGAAAGTTTCGTATTCACCTCCAGATGGCCAAGCCAACGACATGTAGATTGTCTGAGAAATCTGCAAAGGGGCGGCGCCGCTGCAGCCGACTTGGCTGGTTGCCAGCCATTGAGAGCGGGAGAGAGAGAGAACCGAAATTAGGGATTTAGATCATTAGGGTTGTGTCATTTTCTTTATGTAGAATTGTGAAATTTCTGGAAATCCATATCTATTAAAAATTATCAAAATCATCCCCATGTTCAGTCCTATATTTCAAATTTTTTCATTTACACCATTAGACTAATTTCTTATAATTTTTAGAGCACTAAATGTTTTAATTTCATTTTTAAAACAAATTATAATAAATTTTTGCATATTTAAAATATTATATTATTGAAAAATAATTATTTTGATATTTTTAATTGCTTAATTTTCATCAAAGCAATTAAATAATGTGATTTTCATCACTTTGAAATTAAAAAATAATTTTATTTATTTCATAAAATTTTCACATTTAAAAATTCATTTTTCTAAAATTTAATATTTAAAAATTTATTCTTTTCGTATATATAATAATGTTATCTTCAATTTAAAGATTTTTAAAAATTATTTTTAATTTTAGATCAAAAATAAAATTATATTGTTTAATTATATTTAAATAAATTTATTAAAATTTTAAATATTATATTCACATATTTGAAAGAAAAAATGAAAAGAAAGAGAGAAATTCGAGAGGGAAAAGATAAAATTAAATTTTCACATCTTGTCAAAATTTTATAAAAATGTGATATATATGTGATTGAATAAGACAAAAAGTGACAAATAAGATGAATTGATAGGTTTAACTTTTAAGACATGATTAAATTTCTCACTTTTTTAAAAAACTGCCAAATAAAAAAATTGTGAAGTGACAAATATGCAAAAAATTCCTGTAGTGAGATTTACGGGTTAGAGTGACAACTCATCTGTTGACAAAAGTGGCATTACCGTATTGGACATCTGTTGAGCGTATTAGAGAAGGAAACATCCTTACATGGAGAGATTTCTCTACTGCTTTTCTGGACAAATATTTTCCTACGGTTTTTCGTGATCAAAAGAAAAGTGAGTTTATATACTTGACACAGGGGAACATGACAGTGCAACAATATGAGGCACGCTTTACTGCCTTATCCCGCTTTGCATCTGGTTTGGTGGCAGACGAGGCTAGCAAGGCTTAGAGATTTCAAAAGGGACTGAGAGATGACATCAAACCCTCAGTTACAATATGCAGATTGATGAAATATGCTGATGTGGTGGAGACTGCCTTAGTTGCAGAGCAGGAGATATCCCAGAGTCATAGGCTGGTGGGTATTGGCATACCTTTTAGAGGAGTGAGATAGTAGGATCGTCCAACTAAGAGACAGAGAACTCATTCCAGTAGGACTTCCTTTAATTCTCAGTCTCAGCAACTGCAATCTCAAGGCTCCATGTCAAGTGGATCTTCACAGAGTCAGAGAGTTTGTTATGGGTGTGGGAAACCAGGTCATTTGCAACGTCAGTGTCCCGATTTATAGATGGACAATACGGTCACATTCAACGGGATTGTCTAGCAGGGATGAGAGGTCCTCAGAGTGCCACTAGTCAGACCCAACTAACTCCTCGACAAGGGTCTGAGTCAGAGTTTAGACCACCGTCTCAAGGACATAATGCTCATTTGCATTAGACATCTCAGAGGTCTTAGGCAGCTTCTTCTCAATCCGTTAGGCCTCCAAGATCATCTCAGAGCAATAGACATCAAGGACAAATGACTCAGGGACGAGTTTTTGCTCTGACTCAGCCGATAGAGCCTGCAGACAATGTGGTTGTGGGAGGTACATTATTGGTTTTTAACGCATGGGCCTGTGTTTTATTTGATTATGGAGCTACTCATTCTTTTATATCTACCCATTTTGCATCTGCATTAGGATTAGAGTCTGATTTGTTGGACTCTGTATTACACGTGGAGTCACCTATGGGTAGTACTCTAGAAGTTGGGAGGATATGTCGTTCCTATATGCTAGAGATAAATGGGCACAAGTTATCATTTGATTTGATAATTATGAATTTCACTGAGTATGATGTGATATTAGGAATGGACTGGTTGTCAGCTTATCGAGTTATATTAGACTGTCACAAGAAGAAAGTGATAATCCACACGCCGAAGGGGATCATTTTCAGTTTTTACTATGCATTATTGCATTACCCTTTGCTTGGGTCGCAAAACAAGAAAGGGGTCAGGAATATGATAGCAAGTATATTAGTAGAAGAGATTAATAAAGGGGTTTCTGAACTTCCTCGTGTGGTAAGTGATTTTCCTGATGTTTTTCCTGGAGAATTGCCCGGGTTACCTCCAACTAGAGAAGTGGAGTTTGCTATCGAGGTGTATCCAGGTGTGGCACCCATATCAATTGCTCCTTATTGAATGGCTCCAGTAGAGTTGAGGGCGCTAAAGCTACAAATAGAAGAATTGTTAGAGAAAGGATTCATCCGACCCAGTACTTCTCCCTGGGGTGCACCAGCATTGTTTGTGAAGAAGAAAGATGCTTCATTATGTTTATGTATAGATTACAGGCAGTTAAATCGGGTTACAGTGAAAAACAAATATCATTTACCTAGGATCGATGATTTGTTCGACCGATTAAGGGGATCTTGTCGTTTTTCTAAGATAGATCTTCGTTCGGGTTATCATCAGTTGAGAATAAAGAAAGGAGACATACCCAAGACCGCTTTTTGTACCCGTTATGGGCATTATGAGTTTTTGGTCATGCCATTTGGACTAATTAATGCTCCTGCTGCCTTTATAGATTTGATGAACCGTATTTTCAAATCTCATTTAGATCAATTTGTGATTGTGTTTGTGGATGATATCCTTATTTATTCTTCATCTGAAGTTGAACATGAGCAACATCTACGCATAGCACTTCAAACACTGAGAGAGCATCCCTTGTATGCCAAGCTGAGTAAATGTGAATTTTGGCTATCAAAAGTAAAGTTTTTAGGCCATGTGGTGTCAAGACAAGGAATCTCGGTGGATCCATCGAAAGTAGAAGCAGTTATGAAATAAGAACGACCAAAGAATGTGTTTGAAGTACGCAGCTTCTTAGGTCTAGCAGGTTACTATCGGTTGAGAACTTTTCGCAATTGACGGCACCAATGACTAGGTTAACAAGGAAAGGAGTCAGATTCGAATGGAATGATGCATGTGAGCAAGCATTCCAAGAATTGAAGAAAAGATTAACTTCAACACCTATTCTAGTGATACCACAACGTGGAGTTGATTATGTAGTATTCACTGATGCCTCCTTAGATGGATTAGGGTGTGTGTTAATGCAACAGGGTCGGGTTGTAGCCTATGCTTCTCATCAGTTGAAACCTCACGAGCAGAATTATCCCACCCATGATTTAGAACTTGCTGCGGTAGTGTATGCTTTGAAAATTTGGCGACATTATCTGTATGGCGAAAGGTTTGAAGTCTTTTGTGATCATAAAAGTTTGAAATACATTTTCACCCAAAAAGACTTGAACTTGAGACAACGAAGATGGATGGAGTATTGGGAAGAATATGATTTCTCTATCCAATATTATCTAGGCAAGGCAAATGTGGTGGCTGATGCATTAAGTAGGAAGTCGAGGGCCATGGTTAGTGCGATGATAGGAGAGTGGAGCATGTTGCGATCTATTTATGATTATGATATCTTGGTTGAGGATCGCGGAGATCAAATTCGCCTTTTTACACTAGTTGCCCAGCCGTCTCTTGTGCATAGAGTGATCGAGTTGCAACATCAAGATTTAGAGACTAGAGCCTTGTATGAGCATGTGTTACGCGGTGATGGAAGTATGGATTGGACAATTGATTCAGATGGGAGTTTACGATTCAAGGGCAGGATCTTTGTTCCATCAAGTAAAGAGTGTAAAGATGATATCCTTAAGGAATTTCATCACTCTAAATTTGTTGTTCATCCTGGGGATACCAAGATGTATCATGATTTATGTCGCTAGTTTTGGTAGAAAGGAATGAAGAGGGATGTTGCTGAATATGTGGCTAGATGCCTTACTTGTCAACAAGTGAAGGCTGAGCATCAAAGGCCTGCAGGATTACTCCAACCACTGCCTGTAGCAGAGTGGAAATGGGATCACATCATCATGGATTTTGTTACTGAATTACCACGTTCTTTAAAAAGGAATGATGCAATATGGGTGATTGTAGATAGGTTAACCAAAGTATCACCCTTTCTTCCCATACGTACAACCGATTCAGTGGATGTTTTGAGTCGATTGTACATTAAAGAAATTGTAAGATTGCATGGAGTTCCAGTTTCAGTGGTGTCAGATAGAGATCCTAGGTTTACAGCTCAATTTTGGCAAAGCCTTCAAAAAGCTATGGGTACTCAGTTGTTATTTAGTACAGCCTTCCATCCTCAAACTGATAGTCAATCAGAGCGCACTATTCAAATTTTAGAAGATATGTTGAGGGCTTGTGTGATGGATTTTCAAGATAATTGGGAGGATCATCTACCACTTGTGGAATTTGCATACAACAGCAGCTATCAGTCAAGTATTGGAATGGCACCTTTTGAGGCACTCTATGGTAGATTGTGTAGGTCCCCTTTATGTTAGGTAGAAGTGGGAGAACCTACCTTATTAGGATCGGAGCTTGTACGAGAGACAACTGAAAAGGTAAAATTGATACGTCAATGTTTACTTACAGCTCATAGTCGACAGAAAAGCTATGCAGACAAAAGGAGACGACAGTTAGAATTCAAAGTGGGTGACCATGTGTTTTTAAAAGTGTCTCCATGTAAGGGCTTGATGCGTTTTGGACAGAAAGGTAAACTTGCCCCACGTTGCATTGGCCCATTTTAAGTTCTAAGGCGGGTTGGCGAAGTGGCTTATGAGCTAGCATTGCTGCCACGATTAGCGGGAATTCATAACACATTTCATGTATCGATGCTAAGGAAGTATGAGCTCCACCCAACACATGTACTAGATTGGAATGAGTTGGATATTCAACAAGATGTTTCGCATGAAGAGGTTCCTATTCAAATCTTGGACACAAGAGTGCAACTTCTACGTGGCAAGACCATTCCATTACTCAAGGTCTTGTGGAAGCATCATGGCGTTGAAGAGGCCACATGGGAGTTAGAGTCAGAGATTCAAAGAAAGTATCCAGAGCTTTTGACTGCAAGAGGTAATTTCTAACTCGTAATTTCGAGGACGAAATTTTGTTTAGGAGGGTAGGTTGTAGAGTTTCAAAAGAAAACAAATATTTATGCATTTATATATTACAAAATTTAGAAATTATGTTTAAGGATTAAGTGGGTTTAAAAAATTAGTGGATTTAGGCCCATGAATTAGGGCCTTATATTTATATAAGAGAGGATTTTTCTAGAATTGGAAAAAAGGAAAGGAAAAGAAAAGAAGAGAGTCTCACGGTTACAGGGAGAGAAGAAGAGAAGAAGGAGAAGAAGAGAAAGAGAGGGAAGAAAAGAGAGGAAAAGAGGAAAAAAATTCAAAGAGGTTTATAAGCTTGGAAACAAGTAGAGATTTTCTAACACTATACTTACATCATGTCATGTATTTTGTTGTTTTAATTGATATTGGTTTGTTATGCATGTGACCTATTCTAAATTGATTGTTTTGTTGCTTGGATTATGAATTATGAGTGAAATTACTTATTGTAAGTTGATTGTTTTGTTGTTTGAATGAGGAATTATGTGTGAAAACTAAGTGCTTATGAAGTGAAGTAGAGATGGTTCTTGAGAGGAGTTGTAGTTCATGTGACTGTCCTATGTTGTTTTTGCTGATGCATTTTTCTGGATTGAAAATTGTATGATTTTTCATTTGTTTAGGAAAATAGATATATGAAGCTTTAATTAGCCACTAATTTCATTGAATTTGGAGTTAAAATGAATTTTTGGTGAATTTTTTAAGTTGGAGGTCAAAATTTGGAAATGAGATGAGGTAACCTACTTAATGGAATAGGTTCACAATACTATATGTAGTGTCTGACTTTTCATCCGACACCACTCGACACTTACTTGTCGAGTGTCGAGTGGCATATGCCGAGGGTCAAGTGGAATATGTCAAATGTCGGGTGTGAACAGTGTCGAGTGTCAGGTGTGAATAGGTCGAGTGTCGGGTGTGAACAGGCCGAGTGTCTGGTGTGAACAGGTCGAGTGTCGGGTGGCATATGTCGAGTGTCGGGTGTGAACAGTGTCGAGTGGCATATGTCGAGTGTCGGGTGTGAACAGGTCGAGTGTCGAGAGTGTTGAGTGGCATATGTCGAGTGTCAAGTGTGAACAGGTCGAGTGTCGAGTGGCTGTTGTCTAGTGTCGAGTGAGTGATCTCGACTGTCGAGTGTCGAGTGAACTTCCATCTTTGCTCTATTTAGCTTATTATTTATTGTAATTACTATATTGTGTTTGTGTTGGTGTTTTATGTTAGAGTCTTACAAAAAGGTAAGCACTTGTATTATTAAGTTCAGTTTGAGTCAGATTCCTTAAGTGATTATGTATATTTTGTGTTTCTTTTGTTTAATTTCTTTGAGATACAATTAATTTTATGCCATGTTGTAGCGTAGAAATGACAAGGGTAGATTGATGTATGTATATGGGATTCTATAACACCTAAAATTTCTATAAGCATGAAATTCTGTAATGTTGAAATTTCTGACAGAGGGGAATCAACAAATTTTAGAAATTCCATGAGTTAGGTTTTGAAGCTAAATTTTGATAGGATGAAACCAGACATTCTAGAGGTTTAATAGAAATTTATTTTAGTTAAAAATGCTTAATAGGCAAATTTTGATGAATTTATGAACTTGACTGTTCTAGGCAAACTATGCTATTTCAAGACCTATGCTGTAAATTATGAGAAATTTTAGGATGCCTTAAAACATGTTAGAAATTTAAGAAATTTTATATGAAACATCTTTGAATAGGGTAAGCTCATTGTGAAGTATGGTTTGACAATTTTAAGATATTAATTTGTTAAATCATTTTGAAAATTATTTCGTGTAAAGTTTTTGTTGAAAATTTTATAGAAGCTTATTTTATATGTTTGCTAATAATCTATTCAATTTTGTGAAAATTTTATAGAAGCTTATTTTATATGTTTGCTAATAATCTATTAAATTTTGACCTTTTTGAACTTAGCATGAATTTTTAAAAACTTACTGAAGATAGATTGTACATAGTGTAAAGTTAATAATAAGCAACGATCACTTGTTTAATTCGATCCTATCTAATTTATTTTACTTTTTTATAATTTTGATGATATACGTGGAGTTATATGTAGTCTTTACTGTATTATAAGTGTTTTAAGTTCATTTTTGTGAATTTAGAAAAGCTTTAGCCTAAATACTTTGTGATAGGTTCACTATAAGCTATGTGTCGTTTCATATTTTGTGCTTCACTTAAGCTAAGTAAACTTGACTTGTTTTTAACTAAAGTCACAATAAGCATATATGTAAGTATATTTTATATATATATATATATATATTCATGCTTGATTGTAATTGTGATGGTTATTTTTTATTTTGATATGCAAGAAATATTTGGATTTGTATATAAATTTATGTTATAATTTTTGTGATTACTATATATGTTATTCTTATTTGATACATGATTCAAATATGTGTTATAAGAATGCCCATGAAATATTTTGAATTGTGAAAGCTAGCATGCTTAAGTTCTGACATGTTTAATGGGCAAATTATAAGTTGTGGAGCCTTATTGTAAGCATTGGAATTTTGCTTATGGTTTTAGAGGTCTAGTGATGATAGCTAGAGATAGCAATCAAAAGTCCTTTCTAGACTTGCAAGGACATCGAAAATCAACACCAAGAATGGCTTAGAAAGTCAAGCAAGCTTAGGATCGGTATGGTACTGGTAGAGAGTAATTAAAGCCCCAGGAATCATGTCTGCTCGATGCATACACAGATCAACCTATGTTATAAGGTCACCGTGGGAATTGGAAGGAGGCCCCCCTCCCAAGGATGTGGGAGTAGCGCCCCAGCCCAAATAGTAAACATCGTTACAAGAATCAAGAAATAGGACTTGCGCCTATAGGCTAGGGCTTGTGCCTTTAGTCATTAGAAGGCGGTGCATACAAGTGCCTGTAGAATGCCTTAGAAGGCGGTGCATACAAGTGCTTGTAGAATGCACGCACCTCTAGTTAAAGGCGGCTCACGAGCACTACTAGTCATTAGAAGCGGTGCATGAGAGCCTTTAGTCATTAGAGGTGGCATATAAGTGCCTGTAGGATGCCTTAGAAGGATCTAGAAACCCTACCTAGAGGCGCGCATCTGTACCTATAATCCCGTTTCAGGAAAAGAACCCGTTTTGTAACCACTTGAGAGCCTATATAAGGTAACCCGGCTCTAGCGATGGCTATACATATAGATATTAAGCCCGGCCCAGCCCATGCCATAGTTTGAAAAATTAAACAAAAAATTGCTCCAGCCAAGCTTAAACCCGTGCCCTACTATATATTCAAACAACGCACTACCAATGGGCCAAACCCCTCCTTACGTAAACTTATGACTACCAAATATATATGTACAGTATATTAGAAAGTTTCAAAATTTATAAAAAATTGTACAACCCGGGTTTTAATCCTAGGTTATTGGAAAACCTGGCCCTGGAAAAAAAATTATGGAGAATTTCCCAAAGTCGGATTCAAAAATTGAACGCCGGGGCTGGGGTCGATGCCGACGCCATTCCTACCCGTCTCTCAGTTCTACGCAAGTGATTTTGGGTGCAAAACCTAAAAAATCAATATTTTTAATAGATTTTGAATATTTTCAGACTTTCTCTTTTAGTATAAATATTTTTTATGTTCTCTCGGTGTTCCTGGTGTCCCTTGGATTATTTTGGGACACTAGTGGTACCCAAGATTCGACTTCCGATTAAATTCAAAATTTGGTAAGTTTTCTGAAGGCCTTCTCTTTAGTTTAAAATTTGCCATGCTTAGTTTAGGAGTAGCTAATTGCCACGCTTAGTTTAGGATTAGTGGTAGTTAATTAGTAATTTAGTGGAGCGTGTTTAGCAGTTAATTATGTAGTTAATTAGTCGTTAATTATGTATCATTACTCGATAATTATTTATTAACTAGTGGTTAATTAGTCGTTAATTATGTATAATTAGTCAGTAATTAATTGTTAATTAGGGGTTAATAAAGGATGAGTAGTGGTTAATTAGGGGTTAATGAAGCATGATTGGTGGTTAATTAGGGTTTAATGAAGCATGATTAGTGATTAATTAGGGGTTAATTATATGATGTTTAGATGTTAATCATGCATGTTTAGGATGGTTAATTAACGTGTAATGATGCTATGATTAGTGTAAAGATGCTTTGATTAATTTATATTCTTAATTATGTTTTATCATGCTTGTCATGACTAATGCCTTTGTTTGATGATGAAGGGCTAATTTGGGACCCCATTAGTTTACATCAATGTTTATTTTATTACAATGATTATACGGAATGGTTGTAATATGCTTTCCCTTCCCCCATGTTTGATGAAAATATAATCAATTCTCCTTCCTCTTTCTATGTATGTATATAAACTATCATGCCCTCGTATGTAATAAAAAGATAAAAGTAGTTGTGTGCATAATAAAACTTAGCATCCAAAGAGGAGAAGCATTAGTGACTTAGAATTTAGAACTTAGTAGACCTGGAGTGGAGGTCGGATTGACATCCGGGTGGATGTAACTTGTATTAACTTTTTGAATCTGTCTCTGAAGGGGTGATGGGTAGTTAGGTCCAGAAGCATAGATATAGGCTATCGCCATCCAAACTTTTTTGTGATTAATTACCCAAGTGGCAACTCCATCTTTTCTTTGGGCCTTGTCTCTGTGACCTAACCCATGTGGCCTTATAAGCATCTCAAAGGAGCTTATGAGAAAAAAGGTGTCAAAGTCGCCAATTGCTTGGAGTGGGATGGAAGCCTTACTCATACTTATGTGATAATATGTTGTGCTTGTGTATGATGAGAAGTTTTTAAGGTATCATTAGGAATAAAGAGTCTTTACATTATGTATGGACATATTTGTACATGTGGGAGGACTTACCAATGATCAGGGTAAGGCTGTGGCTCTGACCTTCGAGCATGAATGTTTCTTTTGTGATCTAATTGCCTCGCTCACTTGTACTTGCCTTATACTCACATCTATGTGTTGTTACTGAGGGGTAATTTTATCGCTCATATAAGTCACGTGAAGTCCTACTTATTGATGTTGAACAAGAGTATGTCTAATAAGTTATGAAATATGAGTTTGTTTATGTGATCATAATATGCTCTATATGAATATGATAATTATGGGTTACTTATGTGCCTTGGTTATGCATTATATGTGTATGATAGGCATAAGTTTGGTTTTGTGCCTATGATGTGCATCAATTGAATGTGTTAAGTATAAGTTTGGTATGTAATTATGCTATGTATTGTTTGACTATGTTTCATACGCTATGATGAAAATATTTTTTTGAAAATTATTTACATATATTAAACTAGTTTGCTTATTGGGTTAAATCTCATATTAGTTTATTATGATTCCAGATGATAAGTGATGGCTTAGGATCATTTGTGGATTTGGCAATCATTTGGCTCCCTGCAATTTGGTTCTCGTAGGAATTTACTTTATTTGTTGATTTTATTTCCAGTATTTGATTTGACTCTAGTTGTTGAAACAAACTCAATTGGTTTTCAAGATTAACATGTTATTCAGTTTTCATTCAATTAAAGATTTTATTTTGTTAAAGTTTAGTTTACAATTTCTATGAACTTAGTTATGTTAAAGTTTACAACTTAGTCCTTCGGATTGAGGTGTGATAATATGAGTCCAGGAGATGGTGTCGTTTCCTATGTAACTTAGCTAGTTACTAAAGCACTTCTGAAAATAGGATATAGATACGGAGCCAATCCACTTGTCGGCTTAAATAATACTTAAAAAGAAGAAAACCTATGTGTGAGATATGTCTGGTTAGTCGAATAAGATCACTAGTTCAAAGCTTGCCTACCATGCCATCCTAATTAACTTTGATGTGTTGTCACTAAGTAATGGTTCAAATCCAAAAGGCAACTTCATTTATGCATAAGATTTGTAAGCTTGTGGAAGAACATTTCAAAATTTCGTTTATTTTGAAAATGGTAAGGGATTGTTAGAACAATCTTTAAAGCAAAGTTTAAAAGACATATTTTTATATGAGACCTTTGGAAGAGTTATGTCTACCGGAAGAGACATGTACTTGGAACTCTAATCTCAATAGGCCCTTGCGGAGCATATGCTTCAAGCATGGTTTCTTTGTTCTGCAAGGTGATCATCATATCGTAGGGTTCACATGATCAAATATATATAACACTAACTTTAGTCGATCGAGTAGTAGTGAAGCTAAGGGCTTCATTTTGAATATCTTTGTAAGTTCTGAAGCTATAGACTCAGTTATGTCAAACAAAACTAAAGCAATTATGAAACATGTAACAGATGTAATTAAAAATTACACAGAGAAGTTTTATATGGTTTGGCTTTAAGAAAGCCTAAATCAATAGGCAGTCAAGCTACAATCCATTAAGTCATTCCATATTACAAAATACTTGGATTTAGAGTAGAAGAAATCCTCTTTCTCTCTTATCTACCTTTCTTTGTAACCCACGCTCCCTCTCCAAGAACTTCAACCTTAGTAAACCAACTTCCTAACTTTACTGCACTTCTCTACCCAACAGATCAAGACCCTTTCTTGACTGTAAAACACCCTCTCAATAATACTCAACAAAGATAAAACTCAACAAAGCTTTTTGCACTTTATCGGTCATAACTATTATAACTACACTAGTTAAGAAAGACACGACCACAATATTAGTTATAGACTCATGAAAGCAATTATCCCTCAAGCCACAATCTAACACCCCTTACAGACTCATGCAACCATTGAAACCCACACTAAAAGTTCGATGCTCTCACATAAACAAAGACATAATAAAAAGACGCAATTCAACCTAACTCTCATAGCTTCACTTTCACTTGCTTTCTTCTATGAATGCATTAGTCTTGCAACCATGAAGATTGCTTTATATAGTGTTCCATTTAGCTATAATTCCTTTCTTTATCCCACAAGATCTTCAACATAATTTAAGAGATAAAGATCAATGAATAATAGGAAATAATCTTTTAATCTTCTAAATTGCATATGAAATAAAAGTCTTCTTATATTAGAACTCATCCGGCAAGCAATCCTTATCCAATAAGGATTCTTCAAGATCTTTTTGATATCAATCAAATAACTTGTAAATCCTGAAGTCAAGGACAGATAAATCATGTTTAAGTATTCAATGAATAATCATGATCATAATATTTCCTAATACAAGTAAAATAAACACTTTCCAAAACTGAAAACAATATCCTAGAAATATTTAATAGTTAAGTCTTTCCTAATTGAAGCAGTAATATTAGAGAGAACTAAAATATGCAATAGAGTAGGAAAACAAATATTTTGCATTCATGCTGTATGAGAATTTCCAAAACCTTTCCATAAATCTTGAATGCTTAGGAAAACATAAATAGTTTAAAGAAATCAATAATGAACCATAATAAAGAATCTTTCCTAAAGCAAAATCAAATAAAAATCTTTCCAAAGATTAAAAACAGATTTTGAAAAAATTCTGCAGATTCTACAGTTAAGAGTTTCATAATTGGTTCAATTGAAACAGGAAAATCAAATAAAACATCAAGATCTTTATTTGCTTCAAAATGCCAACAAAGCAGTGCCAATACCACATAGTTGAACACGTGGCAGTCCACATGGCATTAACCTAACAATCTTTGCCATGAATAATGAAATGCGCTGCATCAATAAACTTAACATGCCTTGCACATCATTAGACAAAGATGCCTTGAATTTCTGTTCTTCATCTTTGAACTTTTGAAATACACATTTGCTTCTGACATTAAGCAAATTAATTAAATAATTATTCACGCAAACTGAATTACTTAATTAATTACCATAGGGAATCTTAATTCGAGCTGTCAAAGAAGTAAACAGTGGGAAGATCACAATAATTATGGTTGTCACAGTCACAACATATTTTACCCAATGCATGCATCTTTAATTTCTTTTAATTTTCAAAGTGGTAACCCACACCTAACGTGGGACTACATTAATCAATTCTAATTTTTTTGTAGGCGTATCTGCTACAGCAATTACCTTCTTACCATATTTTTCATTTGTTCATGTTCTTGGGTTTCATTAACACTTTTATGTAAACAAAATCAAAATAAACATGAAGAAATTGAACTATAAGAAATTCATAAAGTGGTTATATATATAGGGCGAGGCTATGAAAATTAAAAAAAATTGTAATAGGAATAATATTTCTTTGAGAAAATCCCAAGTGAAGTAAAGGCACAAGGAATATTATATATCATTTTGCATTTATTCAACTAATATTAATGTGTAATTATATATATAGTGAGATTTGAAAGTATGGTTAGTTATACATAATATAATAATAAATAGTGATATAAAATGGCATAGGAGAATTTACGTGATTCAGTTATAAAAACCTGCGTCCACGGGCAGCTTAGAGTTACAATTTGCTAAGTTTTTGTTTGTTCAATCCTTAGATGCATTTATAGTGCTAACTCACTCTCACACACTGACCTAATCTTTGTAAAACAAAATCCCACCAAGATCTTAAACTCTAGTGACACTGCTCACTCTCTGTTGCTGACAACTTAACAACACACCATTAAGTAACACGTACCAATGATGTCTGACACTGAATTACATAAACTCTCAACTCGCAAGTTCTTTCGAGTGAATACTAAATCAAATAGACATAAATAAAATTCATGCACAATCACAACCTCTCATACTTGAATAAATCACTCATAAAACAGAATCAAAGAAGCATTTCAATTTCGTGTTGAAGCTCTCCTCTATTTTTCTTGAAATGCCATAACATACACTTACATAGAAATTATGTGAAATAACGTTATATATATGGTGTGAAATCCGGTTGCCCTTTCTCACCAATATCCTATAGAATCTCAATCAAACTCAATTGGTAAGAATAGGATAATAATCAATAATATAGGAAGTGTTATAATCAAATTCCTGAGTAAATTAGGACATAAATAAAAGATATTCCTAAGAGAACTAGGATACCATAATAAATCTTAATCTAGAGAGATATTCAATATGAATCAAATACTTCCTAAAATAGACTTCTAGAACTAGTAAAATAATAATAAATGTAATTCAATATTTGAATTACAAGTTTATCCAAAATAATCATGTGTTTGGCACATGTCAATGTGTCACGTTTGACACTAACAATCTCTCCCTTTTTGGTAACTTGTGATGAAAACATCAAATTATTTCTGAACAATGATCTACATGTAAAAACAAGTCTAAGGCAATTCAACACAAACATATCAAACATAAATGGAAGTATCATACAAAAATGAGTAACGACTTATCAGTTATAAAGCACATAACAGAATCTGTTATAACATAAAAATGACTGAATACAAATAACCTGCAAGAAAAAAATCAGAGCTAATTTGACTAATCTATCAAATTACTTGCAAGAAAAATTATATGCATTAGCATAATCAGAGCTAAATAAACAAAGTAAAATGTATCAAACAATGCAAATATGCAAGCAAAAACCTAAAAACACAAAATAAAGTAAACAAAGTAGTTCCTGTAAAAAAACAAATCAGAGCACTATTCCCCCTTAATTACTCCCCCTGAATTCAAGTAAGGATCAGTTCAGAGCAAAGTTAAAATAAACATAAACACATATAGAAATCAGAAAAAGAGAAACCACTCTTCTCCCCTTTGTTTTCAAAACAAGTGCCAAAAATAAATAAACATAAACGAAAAATAGAAATAAAAACTGAGTTTAAATTAGTGAAATCTGGTGGACTTGTGAAAAGGAGGTGGAGAGGGAATTCCAGGCCTTTTTCTTGGACCTACCAGCCTTGATCTTGAACCTTCTGCTTGTGTTAGACAGAGTAGGTTGCTCAGAAGCTGCCAAAGTGGCCTGCTATCCTATTGTATCCGATGAAGATACAGTAACTTTGACCATAATCTTACGGATTGCCTTGTCAAGTTTTTCAACACTGGTTTCAGTATTGTGAAAATCTCTATAAGGGATTCAGCTGTAATAGCTTATGGAATCTCCTCTGCTAGCTGCTTTGCTTTAAGAGCTGGGTTATGTGAATGCTCTGCATCAGGTGCTGTTGGCTCTGCTTGCTCTAGTTCTGCATGTAAATGTTCATCAGGCTATGAAACATGAGCTGGCTCTTCTAGAAGTGGTTAATCAGGCTTTGTTTCTGCAACAGGTTGCTTCTTGGTAGATTTCTTCTTAGCATACTTTTTCTTCTTCTTCTTCTTCTTCTTCTCTGCTGCCTTATCTATTCTAACAACAATCTGTTCAGCATGTTCCTCTTCTGGTCTAGTCTCATCTAGATGCTCCTCCATGATTTCATCAGTTTCCATTGTAGGTTGTTCTTCTGCAGTATCTTTGCCTTCAATTTTCCTCTCCAATGTTGATTGCTTTGCTTTGATTTTCTTGATATCCTGTATAATATCAACTAGAGCAACATTGATTAGAGTAAGTAGTTATTCCACATTACTCATGGGATTTTTCCTAACTCTTCTTGGTTTCAACTAAGGAGCAGGCAAATCAGATTTGTGATGCAATCTAGTTATGAAGCCTTTTGTGATCGACTTTGGCAGAATTTTAGAGGTTTCTTTTGAACTTATAGGAACACAATTTTGAGCTAAAATGCCTTGAATCAAACATAAAAATACAAGAGTGATAATCAGATTTGTAAGGTGCAATCTGAACTATCATCCTATATATCTACAAGCCTATATTTATCGGTCTATTGGTGCCCAAACAGAACAAAAATCTCACCCTATCATCTCTAAATTTATTTTGATATGTAGAAGGGAACCAATCAAATTGGGCTATCTTATGCAAGATTTCTTAATGAGATATTGTTGATCAATTCCTTCTCTAGGGTTCCATACCAAATCATCATGTCCTGTTAACTCTTTAAGCACAATTTCCGTATCAAAACTATCATCAACAAAATACAAGCTCCCAATAGGAATATCAAAAAAATGTATTAATCACATTGGGAGAAAATTTCACCAATCTACCTCTACAATATACCTTGTGATAATAAAAGCTTTTTAGATCATCAATGGACTCAGGTATATTAGCATAAAATCCTTGAATGAGTGTTTTAACAGGAGGTAGAAAGTTGCTTATCATTTTGGTCCAGTAAATGGACTCAAGCAACTCACCCAAGCCATATCGGTTGAAATCTAAAACCTTCACTAACCTTTCAATCTGAAATTCCTCTTTGAAGTGTATTTCAGAAAATTTTTCTTCATTTCAACTGTGAGAAACTTGTGGAACTTGGGCTTAATCTTGTCCTTCATTCACCCAACTAGAACTGTTTCATCATCACTCATTACATGATCAATCGGGACCTCTACATGTTGTTGTTGCGACTGTTGTGACTACGAATTGTCATGACTAGTGTGTTCAGAATCGCTCAATGAAGATGATCTACTAGTGGACTTCTTAGATTTAGTTGAAGATGCCATGGTTGGGGTTTGAGTAGTTCTGAAGTTGCGCAACAGTTCTAGAGCATAGATACATGAGAGAGACAAGAGAGAGAGGCAGAATGCAAAATGATTTGTGATAGAGAACAATATAACCCTAACCGAGTTTGTGATATACTTGGAAAGAAAAAGAGTCATATTCCAATTCAATTCCAAAAACAATTCAAATTTTAATTGTTTTTCCAAAAAAAACTCATTAATATAATTAATGATATAAATTCAAATTTTGATTTTGATTAAATAAGGAATTCTATTATAGAAAGGATTCCTACCACTGAAAACTCTCTCCCTCAAACCAATAATGCCTACATGACACTTTTGACACATGGACACAAAAAGAAAATCAAATTTTAGTTTGGTTCAAACGACATCGTATAATATAAAAAAACATAACATAAAACAATTACAATTAACATAACAATAATATCTAGACATCATATGAATCATTCTAAGGAAGCATATTTTAGAGTTGTCTATAATCACCATAAGAAAGTTGTTTACTTTTATTTTTCATTCAATTAAGATGTCAAAAATAGCATTTTGACATATTCACAAAAATTAATCCTATTAGATTATGAATTAAACACAGTAGCTTCACAGTATAGAGGTAGCCCTTTTTATTTGAGTGGGTGACCTCAACATATTTCTTAGATACCTTGAGGTTACTCTCAATGATGGCTTTCATACATCATATATTGGTAGCTGTCTCTATATTTTTCATTTTTAATCAGTATCTAAATAAAATACAGCAATGATTATAGCTCACACGAGCTTGATTAGAAGAAAACTTATGATATTACAGATATAATTAACATAACATAATGCAATGCTTATTCTAAAAACTGACAAATGCCTAAGCCCTTTCTTAGATTCTTAAATCCGGTTACATCTAATGTCTTAGTGAACAAGTTAGCCAATTATTTTTCAATGGAGATGTGTTCAATGTGTATCACCTTTGACTCTACGAGCTCCCTTATAAAAAGGTACCCTATGTCAATGTGTTTTGTTCTAGAATGCTAAACTAGATTTTTGAAAATATTTATAGCACTAGTATTATCACAAAACATAGTTATAGGTTTTTTGTTCAATATCATAATCACTTAGCATTTGCTTCATCCAAAGTAGTTGTGTACAACAACTCCCTGCTACAATGTATTCCGTTTCTACAGTGACAAAGAGATCGAATTATGCTTTTTACTATGCCAAGAAACTAAGTTAGTACCAAGGTAAAAACATACCCCTAATTTGCTCTTTCTGTCATCTGCATTCCCTGCCCAATCAGCATCACTAAACCCTACAAGACAAGCATTTGTTTCTTTAGGAAACCATATCTTATAGTCACAAGTTTCATGAAAATACCTAATGATTCTTTTGTCTACTGCCAAGTGAGATTCCTTAGGATTTGCTAGAAATATTACACAAAGTCCTACACTAAAACATAAATCTAGTCTGCTTGCTGTGAGGTACAATAAGCTGCCAATGATGCTTCTATACATACTTGCATCAAACTCCTTTCCTGCATCATCTTTAAAGAGTGTCAAGTTAGTACAAATAGGAGTTCTCATAGGCTTTGCCATTTCAAGTTCAAATTTCTTTATAAGATTCTTAGCATATTTTGATTGAGATATGAATATCCCATTATCCATTTGCTTAACTTGAAATCCAAGAAAGAAATTTAATTCTCGTATCATACTCATTTCAAACTCTTCCTGCATCAACTAAAAAAACTCATCAATTTTGTTTTTGTTAGTTAAGCCAAACACAATATCATCCATATACACTTGAGCAACAACGAAACAACTAGGTGCATGTTTAATAAATCAAGTTTATCATTGCTCAGAAAATTTGTCAATCTTTCATACCTTGCTCTAGGAGCTTGTTTCAAACCATATAAAACTTTATGCAACTTGTACACAAAATCAGGATGTTTAGGATCTTTAAATCCTTTGAGCTATTCAACAAAAGCCTCTTCATTGAGATAGCCATTCAAGAAGGCTTTCTTAACATGCATTTGATACAATTTAAAATTGAGCAAGCAAGCAATAGAAAGTAGTAATCTACTAGACTCAAGTCTAGCTACTAGTGCAACGATTTCATCAAAGTCTATATCTTTTACTTGAATATAACCTTGTGCCACTAACCTAGCTTTATTTCTAACTATTTGTTCATTCTCATCAGTTTTGTTCTTAAATATCCACTTAGTTCTAATGACATTTGCATTGTGTGGCCTAGGAACTAATTCCCAAACTTTATTGCTTTGAAACTTATTAAGTTCATCTTCCATAGCCTAAATCCAAATATTATCTTTTAAAGCTTCTTTCACATTCTTAGGCTCAATTAATGAAACATAACAAGCAAATCTTACTTGATTTCTTACCTTGCTTCTAGTCTTCATCATTCCTTCTGGACTTCCAATGATTAAGTTGGTTGGATGTGCCTTTTGTATCCAAGAGGGTGGATTTTTTCTCTCATCATCATTTCTGATTAAGTTTCTATTCAAGTTTGCACTGTCAAATGTTGCAGTTGTATCTGGTGTAACAACCATTGTTACTTTTTCATAATAGATTCTTCTTTGCTGTTGCTACAAGCTAGTGCTGGATTTTTTGCATTTGCTATGAAGTTGGTTATGCTTTCTTCATGAGTGTACTTTGCATAATCCTCAAGGTCATCGAACAGTACATTTGCTGACTCCATTATAGTCCCAGTTTGAAGATTATAAACTCGAAATGCCTTACTGCTCAGTGCATATCCTACAAAGACTCCTTCATCACTTTTAGGATTGAATTTTTCTAACTACTCTCTGTCGTTTAAGATGTAACACCTGCATCCTAAAACATGATAATACTTCAAGTTAGGTTTTCTTTCTTTTAAAAATTTCATAAGGAGTTTGGTTAGTATCAGGTCTTAAAAAAACTCTGTTTGAAATATAACAAATAGTGCTAATTGCTTCAACCCATAGCTTTTTGGTCAATTTCTTGCTATTGAGCATCACTCTAGCCATCTTTTGAAGTGTCTTACTCTTTCTCTTGACAACACCATTCTGCTAAGGTGTTTTGGGAGCTGAAAATTCATGTGCAATTCCATGGTATTTGCAAAAATCACCATAGCTCACTATCCTATCAATATTCCTGTTTTGCTTATTTTCAAGCTTAACACAACGATTCTTGAAAACTTCAAAAGTATCAGATTTTTCTCTAATAAAATCCACCCAAGTATATCTAGAGAAATCATCAACATAAACAAATACATATCTCTTACATGAAATGTTTTCAATCTGCATAGGACCCATGAGATCCATGTGAAGCAAATCAAGTATTTTAGATGTGCTAAGATGTGACACAGACTTATGTGCTCCTCAAATTTTTTTTTCCCAATTGACATGGTCCACAAATTCCATTAGTTTATCATTAAATTTAGGAACACCTCTAACAACGCCTTTTTTAGTTAGTTTAACCAAATCTTTGTAGTTTAAATGAACTAACTTTGGATGCCACAATTCCAAGTCTGATATTTAGAATGAAATGCATTTGTTAACAAGTAACAATAATCCGAAGATCTATTTCCTTCTAAAATGCATTTTCCTTGATCATCTAAAACTATGCATTTGTTTTGAGTAAGATTAACAATACACCTGTCATCACATATCTGACTTATACTAATTAGATTAGCTTTTAATCCTTCAACAAGTAAAACATTTTGAAATTTAGGTAAGCCTTTAACATTTAAAGTTCCCTTACCAATTACCCTGCTCTTTGCACCACCATCATATGTGACATTTCCTTCCCTGCATGACTTAAAATTTTTCAAAAAATTCTTATTTCCAGTCATGTGCCTAAAACAGCCACTGTTAAAATACCAAAAGTCATTAGAAGAATTTTTGAGTGTGGTAAGAGCTACATTGCAGGTTGTTCTATCTTTCTTAACCTACTGCTTTTGTGTTTTAGGTAACTGCTTGAACTATTTTGACCTTTCGTGCAAAAGACTCAACAATTTAAATAGTCTAGGTCTAATATGCCCTTTAACACCACAAAAGTAACGTGTTGGAACAAATCTTCTATTTTTTTCAAGATTGGATTTAAAAGAACTCAAGAAAGACACAAAAACGTCGTTACTTTTTGAGCTAGGACTTGACCTTTTTGAGTTAGGTTCAGAAAAGTTAATTGGTGTTGAAGCTTTTACAAACACAATGTTTAATAAAGATGCAATGTTACCTTCTGAATAACCCAAGCCATATTTGTTGGAACTATCTGCGCCAAGGCTTAAAACCTGATCAAGTTTTGCAGACCCAATTCTAAGTTGATCAACATACTTTTTGCTTTCAACAAGTTCTGCTGTAATTTTCTCAACATATTTTGTTTTGTCTTTCAAGGTAGTCTCCAGTTCACTAATGCAGTTTTCAGCAAAGGCTTACTCACATTTCAGCACTTCATTTTCCTTCTTCAAAGTTTTGATTTCCTCTTTCTAATTCAGCCATTCAGTATAGAGTGCATTATAGGTTTCTTGCAACTCATAATATTCAAGATCATTTTCTGCATCTGAATGTTCATCATCAATTCTAGTGCAATTGTTGGTTATGCTAGACATAACAAATTTCCGTTTATCAGCTACAAATGCTATGAATGCAACAAAATTGTTCATGCTTTCTTGGTCATCTGAATCAGTCTCTGAAACATCACTCTATGTGGCTGACATTCCCTATTCTTCTTCTTTTTGAGATTAGCACATTCAGATTGAATATGCCCATAACCAAAACACTTATAGCATTGAATTTGCCCTTTCCTATCAGGTTGTTTTGGACTCTTCTTGTCATTCTCTTTACTGAATTTTCTAAATTTTTCATCACTTGAGCTTGACATCTTTCCTGGATTCTTTTTCTTGAAATTCTTTTTCATAAACTTGACATAATTCTTTGTTAGAAAAGCAATCTGTTTTGATTCAGTTTCATCAAACTCATCATTACTTTCATCATCAGATTTTTCAGTCTTGACATTGAATGCAATGCTTTTACCTTTTTGCTTCTTAGTGTTATGCTTAATCTCAAAATTTTAAAGGATACGAACAAGTTCATCAACCCTTATCTCATTAGTGTTTTTAACTTCTTCAATGACAGAGATTTTTGGTTGAAATTTCTCAGGAATAGACCAAATGATTTTACTAACAATTTTTGCATCTGTAATGGTTCTACCAAGCATATATGCAACATTTGTAATATGATACAGCTTTGAATAAAATTCAGATATTGACTTATCCTTGTGCTTCATTAGATTCTCAAATTGTGAATTCAATCTCATCAATTTAGATCTTTTAATAGTAGTAATACCTTCATTTTTTACCTCAAGAATGTCACATGCTTCTTTAGCCACTTTGCATCTTGAAATATGCCCAAAGTTATTAAGATCAATAGCTGTAAAAATCACATTGAGGGCCTTTGAATTCCAACTGGAATGTCCATATTCATCATCAGTCCAATCCTCCTCAGGTTTAAGTTCTGAAGCTCCGAATGCATTCACTTGTGTCGGTGCCGTCCAACCTCTTAGAACACTAGTCCATGCCCTGTCATCAAGAGATTTGATATACATCATCATTCTTACTTTTCAATGTGAATAATTACCATCATCAAGATTAAGTGATTGTGATCTAGATCCTCCATTAAACTCCATGCCTTCAAATCAACGTGATCTTCCTTCACTTATATGTCAGTGAACCTGCTCTGATACCAATTATGAGATCTACAAGTATGGTTAGTTATACGTAATATAACAGTAAACTGTAATATAAAATGACACAGGAGGATTTACTTGGTTCGGTTATAAAAACCTACGTCCAGGGACAACTTAGAGTTGCAATTCACTAAGTTCTTGTTTGTACAATCTGTAAGGGTGTTTATAGTGCTGACTCACTCTCAAACACTGATCTAATCTTTGTAAAATAAGATCCCTCCAAGACCTTAAACTCTAGTGATACTGCTCACTCTCTGTTGTTGACAACTTAACAACACAATACTAAGTAACACATAACAACGATGTCTGACACTGAATTATATAAACACTCAACTCTTAAGTTCTCTCAAGTGCATACTAAATCAAATAGACTTAAACAAAATTCATAAACGATTACAACCTCTCACACATGAATAAATCACTCATAAAATAGAATCAAAGAAGCATTCCAATTTTACATTAAAGCTCTCCTCTATTTTTCATGAAATGTCCTAACACACACTTACATATAAGTTATGTGAAATAATGTTAAATATAGTGTGAAATCTGGTTGCCCTTTCTCACCAATATCCTATAGAATCTCAATCAAACTCAATTGGTAAGAATATGATAACAATCAATAATATAGGAAGTGTTATAATCAAATTCCTAAATAAATTAGAACATAAATAAAAGATAATCCTAAGTGAACTAGGATACTAGTATAATATCCTAATCTAGATAGATATTCAATATGAATTAAATACTTCCTAAAATAGACTTCTAGAAACAGTAAAATAATAAAGAATATAACTTAATGTTTGAATTACAAGTTTGTCCAAAATAATCATGTGCATGGTAATTGTCAATGTGTCACGTTTGACACTAACATATATATTAACACCAATGCTAATCATACATATTAGACAAAATAAGTAGATATATAAAATGAATTATTAACTAGAATGAAGTTGATGTGAATGACATTTAATTAATTTTTTTGGTCTTTACCTTGAACTCCAAATTGTGATTGAGGGAATGGTTTCCCCACAATGAAGCATGGAAATTAACAATGTGATGGATTGTTTTGAGTGGTGAATTGAGAACTACAGAAACCCGATCAGATATCTTTACAAACCACAATCTTTTATTTGCTATCTTTAAATTTTGTTGTTATGACTTCCTAGATGTAGATGCCATATATGCATGCTAGCCATGCACACTCATGTGTAAAGATGAGTGTATACACAGATGTGTGTGTGAGAGAGATATTAATATGATAAGCATGTGCCAAAATGACTAGAATTCTAAATTGTTTAGTTTTCTTAGTTTACTTAACTGTATTGGATTAGGATTGTGGTTTGTTTAGGATAATGATATAATCCACCATTATCCTATTTTTACGTGGAGTTAAAATTAGGACATTATCCTATTTTATTTATTGTAGGACAACTAAATGGTCTTATTTCAATTTAGGAGAGACTTTGTATTGATATCCTATTTCTCTTTAATCCTAATGCAAATTATTTCCGAAGTAGATTTGGTTACTTGCAGTTGAAGTAAATGTATGAAGACTTCTTGGACAACAATATATATAGACGTCTCGTTACAAATAGAAGAGGTCTAGATTATTGTGCATTAATAAAGAGTGAAGTTCGTTGAGTGCATCTATTATTTTTAGTTTGAAGCTTTACGCTTCTCTTATTTGTTATAGATCGTGTGTTGCTCAATCTAATTAGTGAACATATGAGTCGTTTGTTCAATATTTAGTTATTTGTTACTTATAGTTTAGTGTTTTGATTGCAATGCAATGAAAGTTGATTCATTAGTGTTGTGTTCTTGGAGAGAACGAGTTTACATGCACTAGGTGTTAAGAGTAGAGGGAGTATGCCATTGTAAGTCCTTTGAGTTTGCAAACCAGACAACATAGTGAATTATAGTTCTCTTGTTGCCCATCGATGTAGGTTTTTATAACCGAATAACATAAAATCTTTATGCATTTGTTTTGGTTTAAATTTCTAGACAAACGGTTTGGTGCTACAAGGAGGGCCTCCTAGCAATCATTTTCATCCACCACTGAAGACAATTACTGTGGTGGACAAGGCAACGGGTCCTCAGCCTCCACATAATAGAGGAGTAATAGGAACATAATCCAACCTTGCTCTAAATCCATAGGCAAATCCTAAAGGAATCCCTGGAACATCAAGGCATATACGTGAAAGTCTAGGCTCATCAATTCTAGTATCCAAGAGCCTAGCAAGGAATGTGCTAAAATTTGAGCTTGAATTCCTAAGGCGAAGGGTACAAGAACTTGAGGTAGAGAAGTCTCCGTCCAAAGGAAGGTGAGTTACAAGGAAAATAATTCATACCAGAAGTAAAAAGATGAAAATGACCAAAGATCTCAACCACATATGTCAGAAAAAGTTAGTAACTGATTAACTAATTTGTTTTAATACTCCTTTCATAAATTTTGTTAGTGTTTGTGAGTTTTATTTGCTATTTATTTGTGGTTTAATGTGTTTTTTTTTTAGGATAATAGCATATTGGAATCCATCAAAGTGTTGTAGAGAGGCAAATTTTGGAGTCTTGGTAAACGTCAAACAGAAGCTCACTGCTACAGTGGATGATGATGCCTGTTGGAGCACCAAAACCTTGCAATTAGCCATCATCAAACAGCAGCTCACTGCTATAGCACCCAAGACCAACACCACAACACCTAACTATTGTGCACACTTTTGTCCTTTTGTGAGCGCTACAACGATAACATATCACGGCTGCAGCACCTGGAGTCGAGCTGGCCAAGTTGTTGCTAAACTTTTACTTGAAAAGGTAGATATAAAAGGAAAAGATAGGGTTTTGAAAAGAGGACATTTGGGCAGAGTATTAGAGCAACTAAAAGAGGAGGAAAGTAAGGATTTAGATGGAGATTGAAGGATTGTGAAGAGATTGAAGACTCTCAATCAAGCTTAAAGATCTAGTTTTTCTTCTTTTCGCTCCTCTTTTTCTTATGGTTTTGAATGATGTTTAACATGTCTAATTTTGTGGATTTTGAGAGCTCAATCATGAGCTAATTTTCCTAATCTAGGGGATTAATGTAGCCTAAGATTGATTCTATGCCTTGATGATAATTTAATTGTTAATTAATTCTCTTATGAGTTCACCTTTGTTTCTTTGATTCATTGCTTCTAATTATTTGACATCTAATTAGATGATTTGATATATGAAATTTGGCACTTCAGAAAGGGAATTTTATATTTTTGTTTTGGGAATCATAGCCTAGGTTATTATAGAGCTCGGGAAGCCTACAATCCCTTTGTGGTCAATTGAGAACTATATTAATTTTTGCTTGATTAATTGGTTTTGATAAGGATATTGAAATTGATTGTTAAGCATATTCTCTACTTGGCACTCGGAGAGGAAGTAAGGATAGTTTAGAGTTCTCAGCTAATGAAATTGGGAGAATTAATTAGCAATATTTGAAATGAATTTGGCATAGTTGAATGTTAGGTAAAGTTAATCCTCTAGAGTTTCTCATCATTGAATTTAGCCTTCTCTAAGCATTCCAATTTGGGTCATTAGTTGCTTTTAGTTCAATTAATTTGAATTTGCACTTTTATTTCTAAATTTCTTACATAAAATTGAATTACTTCAATTGAAATACTTAGTAGAATAGGGTATCAATCATCAAGTGAACGATATCTTACTTTTCACTATATTACTTTTTTGCGATATATGCGCCTCCGTTTAGGGAGTATTATAGAATCGCTTAACAAAACCAATGTGTTATGATTTGATTTGATGAATAAATTTTGAATTGAAATTATATTAATTAATATGAATGATGTAACAACTATTCAATAATGTCATATAAGTTTATGTGAGTTTATATCAGTAAGAGTAAGACCACTTTTATCAGTAATGTTGATGTGTCAAGTCTAAACTAATCAATTTGACTCTAATATTTTTGTCACCATTCTACTACCACCATGTTATGTTTAACGGCTAACAGTTAACGGTAAGGAGGTAATAGTGTCTTTCTCAAATATCATGGTATTAATGTCATGGAGACAAACCCACATGGGGTTTGTATAATTACCCCTTTATCAAATAGTGATTAAAGTGTCAAGTGTGGTTATAATTAATTTATCATCTTTAGTAATTTCATTTCACAATAAAATTATTAAAAATATAAAAATAAAAAAGTCTTGAAAAGTTAGAAAATGGTGATTGAAATGAACAACTCATAAAATTTATGTCTTAACCACTTTTCATGAATGAATTGATACTCAAAAATCATTGTCAATTCTCTCTTTGAAAGTGGACTCATTCCTCGAGGTCCAATTCGGTGTGGATTTATATATTTAGATCCAACGCAGCAAGATATCTCCCCAAGCATTTGGATAATCGGTCTTTGAACCCATGATTTTTTTACTCATCTAAAGACTCTTCTTCTGTATAAATATGTTTAATGTTACAAGTGTCCAAGGACAGCACACGAATTTACTTATTTCAAATTAATCAATCTGATTTTAATATTTATTATACCAATTAGTAAGTGTCTCGTTAAATATATTTAAATATAATAAACATAACAAATAAAAATCATTATCATCTTTATAAAGACTTCATAGCTTCGCAAATTTGTATGTTTAACTCACGGCTGTTTTAATAAATATAAGAAACTTAAATAGAAATCCCTGCCCCTAAACAAAAGTCACAGCCCTTCATTAGTTTTAATAATCATCAAACCCCGCCAGTTATCACGTTTTGGCCAATAAAATTAATTGCAAAATGGAAATATCAATTTTACCCTCAATTAGTCAACTAGGCAATATATGCTATCTAAACACTACCCATCACATTCTTCCTTTCTTCTCCTCCTTTTTACTTCCAAATCCTAATGTCCTTAACAGTAATAAATTTTATGAGAGGGAAAACAACAATATTAACCCTGAGATTTACGTTAAATACAATTTCACTCTTTTATTTTAATTAATTTTTGGTATCAAAACGAAGAAAAAAATTGCCTTGAATTTGAATTTTTGTGTTTATTCCTGAAAACTAGAGATGCTTTTGTTCAGCCAGAGGAAGGAAGAGAGCATAAAAATAAATAAAAAAAGGAAAAAAAAATAAAGAAATATATATTTTTTAATTATTTTAAAAGACCATAATACCGTTTAAACAGTGAATTTTAACAAACTCGCTATGACAGCAAAGGGACCTTTGGTGACTCCTTTTTAGAACCATTGAGCCGTGGACGCTGATTTTTCCCTTAATATAAAAGATGAAAATTGTGTATTAAAACAATTATATATAGACGTAGGCGTTTCACATATATGATCATCAACAATAACATTGGTTTTGAAGACTGTATTAAATGGTAAACCACTAAAAACCACCAAATGTCGATTAAGTTGACAAGGAGATGAATGTGATAGCTTCCAAAGCAGTGAACATCAAGTTTTTAAAGAGGCATGCGCAATTACAAATCCAAATGATGTTAAATCCGTCAAAGATGAAATTTCTGTCTCATCTCACCCACTTCTTCCTTTCCTTATATGTATATATTTTTTCATGTGCAAAATTGAGTTACTGTATCCTGACAAATTCAACATAGAAAACAATTGTGTTAATTGTAGTCGTAAAAGGGCAGAGCCTGCTTCACGTTCTCTCAATTGATTTGTTACAAAATTGAGAGCAGATGTTCCTGCGTTTTCACTCCAACAACGAAGATCAAGCCCCACTTAATAAAAGGAGAGAAAGGGAGAAGGTCGTTGTCCACTTAGAAAACATGTATTGTCAACAAGTCCAAACTCATCTCATTTTATGCTTTGAAGACTTCATGTGGGGGCAAAGCTACGTGATACCAAACAATGCCATTTCATCTTTATTTTTTTATTTATAAATGTTTGATTTCTTTCTACTTTCACAACTTCCCTTCTTCGAAACCAAGCTAGCTAGCCAAATCAAAGACTTGAAAACAAACACAAGCTCTTCTAAGTCTGCAGTCTCTTTCTTTTTAACAACCCTCTTGTTTCCATGTATTACATATAATTAAGTTGCATGTACATTTGTGTGTGTGTGTGTGTGTGTGTGTGTGTGTGTGTGTCTATATATATATATATATATATATATATGTAAACTTGGTATATCTAGCCCATTTGCTAAGCAAGGTTAGGTAAATGAAAGCAACCTTAAACACCATCAAAATCCTTCCTACTGCATATCTCTCTGCCTCTAGCTACCTGGACTCATCCCAAGTTGCTTCATTGGCCCTTCCTTTGGCAAATGAAATAACGCAAAACCAGAAAGAACGTACAACTCTCTAGCTAGCTGCTCTGCTTGCATTGTTGTTGTAGTTGTTTTATATATTTCTGGGACATAATGCAGCTTCATATATCGCCTAGTTTGAGACATGTAACTGTGCTTCCAGGCAAAGGCGTTAGAGAGTTTATCAAAGTGAAGGTTGGGTCCAGGCGGCTATCCTATCGAATGCTCTTCTATTCACTCTTGTTCTTCACCTTCCTTCTCCGCTTTGTGTTTGTATTGACCACCGTGGATACCATTGATGGAGAAAGCAAATGCTCTACTATAGGTAACATGCATAGATTATGTATAAATTCTTTTCTCTTCAGCTTCTTAATTTCACGCATGCATTCCCAGAAGAGCATCGTCTCTCTCCCTCTATAAATATATAATCGATCAACACTAACAATATATTTTTGCAGTTCAAGATTAGATTGCATATAGTTACCGAAAGGCGTTGCTCAGAAAGTGCATAGTACAACTGTGAATTTAAGTTAACTTCATATCATTCTTTCTGGGGAAACGTTAAAACATTTATTTAATAAATTTACTAGGATTCATTTATCTTTTCAGTGGATACGGTAGTTAAAGTACTTTGAATTGAATTAGATAGGATGAGACTTTCGTCTTAAGAGAGATGCAGTTAATATTGGAGCCTGTTGGATTAGGTAAATTGAGGCACTGCAGGAGATCAATGGTAGGTGCATTTATGTTTATGTTACATGAATAAGGAGTACTAGTTGGAATGACATGTCACACTGCCAGTGTCGTTTGGCTTTGTGTAAACTATAAGAATAATTAAATCGATGATTCCTTGGTTGTTGCAGATCATAACAGTTTGTGATTATTAATTGCAGTAATTCACCTTGTTTTGATTTTTGTTCATGTTCTTGTGATACATAGGTTGCTTGGGAAAACGGTTAGGACCAAGAATTCTGGGAAGAAGGCGCGACTCCAATAATGTAATTTCCTAGCTAGCCACCCCCCTATATATTATATATTCACTTTTCTATGCAAATTTTAATACGACTAGAATTAATTTTGGTTTGTATAAAGGTACCGGAAGTGATATACCAAATACTACAACAACCCATTAGCAAAGATGAATTACAAGGAAGATCAGATATTCCTCAAACATTAGAAGAGTTCATGGCTGAAATGAAGGAAATCAGATCAGACGCAAAGACCTTTGCTCTCAGGCTCAGAGATATGGTAAATACCTTTAATCGCATACTCCTCTTTACTCCAAATCTCCATTAATTCAGCAAAAATGGTTTAGGTTTGGACCAATTAATCAACATCAATCTTACAGGTTACCTTAATGGAACAAAGGACTAGAGCAGCCAAAATCCAAGAATATTTATACCGCCATGTAGCATCAAGCAGCATACCAAAGCAGCTTTACTGTCTAGCACTAAGGTTGGCCAATGAGCACTCCACCAATGCAGCCGCCCGGCTCCAGCTTCCCTCAGCAGAACTTGTGCCAGCCCTCGTCGACAACTCCTACTTCCACTATGTTCTTGCATCCGACAACGTGCTAGCTACCTCTGTTGTTGCCACATCACTTGTGAAGAACTCGTTACGACCCCACAAAATTGTCCTGCACATAATAACAGATAGGAAAACTTACTATCCAATGCAGGCATGGTTCTCATTGCACCCTTTAGCACCAGCAATAATTGAGGTTAAGGCTTTGCACCATTTCGATTGGTTTTCGAAGGGGAAGGTTCCGGTTTTAGAAGCAATGGAAAAAGATCAACGTGTGCGTGCCCGGTTCAGAGGAGGATCATCAGCAATTGTGGCAAATAACACCGAGAAGCCTTATGTTATCGCTGCAAAACTACAAGCACTTAGTCCTAAATACAACTCTTTGATGAATCACATTCGTATACATCTGCCAGAGGTATCAGCAGTAGTACTTCTGCTCATTTTGATCATTTTTTAGGGCGCATCAGTGGTTAATTAGTATGCATACATTATTTTGTTTGCAGTTGTTTCCTAGCCTCAACAAAGTTGTTTTCCTTGATGATGACATTGTGGTACAAACTGATCTTTCCCCTCTCTGGGACATTGACATGAATGGCAAGGTCAATGGAGCAGTAGAGACGTGTAGAGGGGAAGATAAGTTTGTTATGTCAAAGCGGTTGAAGAGCTATCTCAACTTCTCCCACCCATTGATTTCAAGCAATTTTGATCCTAATGAATGTGCATGGGCTTATGGGATGAATATATTTGATCTAGAAGCGTGGAGGAAGACAAACATAAGCTTGACATATCATTACTGGCTAGAACAAGTAAGCACCATTAATTTGACATCAACTTATAGTCGATCACCTGAAAGATATTATCCTAACATGTCCAAAATTAATGTTGAATTCTTATTGTGTTCCATCTGTCTCTCATATACAGAACTTGAAATCGGACCTGAGTTTGTGGCAGCTAGGGACATTACCACCAGGTTTGATAGCATTCCATGGCCATATTCATGTTATTGATCCTTTCTGGCACATGCTGGGGCTGGGATACCAGGAAAATACAAGTTATGCTGATGCTGAGAGTGCTGGTGTCATCCATTTCAATGGCAGAGCAAAGCCTTGGCTAGACATAGCCTTCCCTCAACTTCGGCCATTGTGGTCTAAGTATATCAACTTTTCTGATAAATTCATAAAGAGTTGTCATATCAGGGCATCTTAACATGAATGAATTTTGTCGACCCTATTATTGATGAAAAATGTATCAATATATGAGATAAAGGGAGAGAGTTCACAACAAAAACAAGGCCATCCATATACAGAATGTAATGATAATAGCACCAGGCTTTTGCTTTCTGGATCTCTTGTTACTTTAATCAAAAATTACACAAAACAACACAATTGAAAGATTTTTTTATATCAATAGTATTTATGTAGATTTCTGTTATATATAACTGTCTTAGTCTCATTCTTAAGACTTTGGTGAGAATAAAAGCTCAAATCAAAATAATCTATCACAAAATTTTCAACTGCACAAATAATGCACTAATCCCCATTTTTGCTACTCAAATGGTTCTATTGCCTGTTTCACAAGCTGAGATACCAGAATCCCATTCAAAATTTGCAATGTTATCAATGAAAATTGAAATCGTATTATTTGAGCTGGAAGGACAGGACAAACGAATGTTGCAATCTATCAGATGTTGATAACAATGAAGCTATCAAAACCAAAAAAAGATTTCAATTTCGGAAGCAAATTTTCACTAACATATATTGTATTTCATATGTAGACATTTAGGAAGGATGCTTTATAAATGAATTTCTTTCACCTCCCAAGACGTATCCTGCATTTGCAATTCCCAGCTGTCTTACAGTATAATGTTTTACAGATTCACATTCTATAATAAGATTATCCACAGAACAGCATCAAAAGAAGCACAATTTAAAAGAAATATGGTTGTGTAGTTGCCTTTTTCATTTTTTTTTTTTATTTTTTTATTTTTTGAGGTGATAAATTTTGGTCATACATAACATCAAATTTTGTGGTGAACACCAACATCCTTAATTTTGTACATCTTCCCACCAAGACAAGAACAATGGTTTGCTCACCTTCTAAGCTAAAAGTGCAAGCTCAACTACTTGATTTGTTTAATTTAACCTATATTTTAACTGCAAATTAAAGATTTCTGCAACTTTAATATTTTCCAACCTTTGTTAAAGCCATTTTAGTTCATATAAAATTCCGCAGTCTCTGGTAACAAGTGTGGTTTCTATTTGTCTCTCTCTTATTGCATCCTTACATCATGCGCAAATGTTACTTCTTCGTTTACACTAAGTTCTAACCTGTAGAATGGCTTAATTGAACGAGTTTTTTTATCAAACTTTTTGCTATTCATAATCCGTCTATATTCATATTCGTCTAAAAGTGGATGAAGAAAAATAAAAGATCATTCAGTACTGAAAACTAAATTTAGAGTCCAGAGCGTAAAAGATGTGTTCTTTTATAAATTTAATATTTTTATTTTTAATTAAATTTAAAAATACTTAATTTTAAATTATTTTAAATTTAAAAAAATATATAATTAAAATTAAATATAAATTATATTAGAAGATATGCGGCACATAAAATAATAAGATTTAAATTCATAAAACAACGGTAGCCTCTGCCGCACGAGCTCCATCACTAAATACCACTGGTAGTCAAAGTATCATAGATTGCAAAGTTCGGCTCAATAGATTGCTGCAACTCGTTCATTGAGGCAAAAGCAGCACGACGAAGTCATTTTATAAATCTCAAACAACAGTGCACAACTAAACTTACTTTCTCCCTGTTACGTTGGACACCAAATCTTTCAAGAACTTGGCGGATTTTGTGATTGGCGAGTTGATGGCCATCAAATTATACAACACAGCCTCAACTTCACCAATAGATGGGCGCACCTTAAACCTTGAAACCACCTTTAATTGACCTTCCTCTTCAACAAGAACATTCCACCTTTCACCACTCAAAACCCCATCTCTCACACACTTGAAAATCACTCCTTTTCTTTTACTCAAAATGCCCTTAACTTCCAATCCCATAAACGAATAAATCACATCAAAAGAACCCACAAAACCGCACAAATCACCGAAATTCTCCTCCTCTTCAAATCCCCATCTGGGATTAAAGATCACCACTGGTTTTGGATACAAACTGTCAGTGACTGTCTTCAGAACCGCCAGCTGAGACTCGTCTGGCGCCAGAAATACCGCCACGTCAGCAGAAGTAGTACTCAACCTTGTGTAATCAAAGGAGGATATGTCAATGTGTTCAACTTGGGGTTGGTTCAAGGCAAAGGCTTTGACAGCAGCTTGAGTTAGAGCAGCATCACGCCAGAGAAATAGGATTTTGACAGAGAGGCCTTTTCTTGTGATGGGAAGGTCTTTGAAGACATCAAAAGCGAGCTGAGAGAGGGAAGACGGAGAGTCATCAACGAGAGGGATTTCAATACGGTATCTGGGTTGTTTTACTTTCTTGAATTTAGAAGGGAGTTTGGGATTGTCGAGGGGCTTTTTCAGGCTAGTTGAGAGAGAGGTTTTGGCTTGGAGAATGGCTTCTTCTTTGGTAGTTGGTGGGGTAGAGGAAGATAAAGAGGCGTGAAGGGATAGAGGAGATGGCAAGAGAGTTTTGGTTTGTGGAGGATTCTTTTTTCTATGGAAATGGAAGGTTTGAATATGAATTTTCTGGAGATTGGAAGCCATTTGATTTGAGGGAGTAATGAGCAGAAGACGCTACAGTTTCTTTGAACAACTTGTTAACAAGATAAGCTATAAGCTATGGATGCTGAGTTGATTGTTGTCCCCACACAGTTTCCCACTGTTACTTTCTCTTTAACCCACCTTGTACAATCAATTCCTTTTGTATCAATACGTTAAAATAAGGAGACTATTTTAAGCTTTGATTAAATATTATTTCTGTTTTTTTTATTGATTATTAAAAAATTATTGATTATTTGGATAGATAAATATATAAGTATTTATTAGTATTAAATTATAAAAAAAAAGGTTGTAACAAAATGAATGAATAAGATAAAAATTTAAAAAAAAAAATTAGTGTTATTTTTTATATTTTATAACTTTAAAAAAATTAAAAATAGGTTACAGAAAAATATTTAAATTTAGACTTACCCTAATAGACATAAAAAATATTTTTAATTATCTATAAACTCTTCTTAAATATAATCGAAAGATATAAAATATTTTTAAGAGAGTTTTTAACATTAAAAAAACTTTTTTGACTCAAAATATAAAACAAATACCCTAAAATTTGGTTATGAATTATATATATTAAGTGGTTCTATTAAAATTTAAACCCGCGCTTATTGTTACAAATAAATAAATAGAGCTAAGTACACTTAATATTCTTTTATTTGTTATTTGATTCTTCTGTTAGTCCCTTTCCATTTTTACAAAACATGATGGAGCATTCATTATTAATTATTCCAAAATCAAAAGTATATGGAAAATAAGACAATTTTATGATCTAGATTTGTATAGATTTGATACAGAGATATGCAAGAAGGTGGATGTAATAGTAGTTCTTTCAATGAATGTTTTCTCCATTCTAATTATATAAAACTAAAAGCTATCATCTTTAATATAAAATAAAGAATAACTAGTTAGCCACTCTATAATTGATTTAGTTGCTTGTATTACAATTTTTATGGGAAAACAATGTAGTGGAAGGCGATGATAAGAATAATAAAAGAAAATTATATTAAATAGAATAATTAAACTGTTCAGGATACGACTAAATTGGGCAACCAAATGAAAAGTTCAATATAATACATAATGAAAAATGAAAGAGAAGTTTTAGAAAGGAAAACCTTATCAATAGGAGCATCAGTTGTAATATAATACAATTATATATATATATATATATATATATATATACACACACACACACACTCACATTACCAAAATGTCTCTAAAAACCTGATTTACATAAACCAAATCTCATCAATAATTAATTTAGCCTGTCATAAGGAGATGATTGATCTATTCCTTTTTTTCAAAATTCAATAAAAGAATTCGACCATATTGGCACATAAATCAGACCTTGACATGGCATCATGGCTTGGCCACAAATACTGTGTATTTACCTTTACAATCTAACAATGCTTGATACTTTTATTTTGACTTCGATTTATCTAATTTTAATTGTCAAAGGTTTATAAGATATAAACATATTTTATTTCATATTAAAAAGAAAAATATGTCAAATTTTAAGTTAAGAGCTCCTCTTAATACTTGTTTTAAGATATATGAAAAAAAAAACTTAAATCAAATGTAAAGTGTTATAAGTATTATTAAATATTAAATGAAAAATAAAATGGCTACCTACGAACAATAAAAGTTTATGGTACAGTAAATTACTATATATTGACCGTGATCATAATATTGTGAGATATAATACAATCTCTAAGTGTAGTATTGATCATTATTGTATATTATGTTATTTTCAAAATATACAATTATTTATTAGCAACATAATCAATTGATATTTACTAATTATTATATTAATTAACATAGTTTATTTATTTAAGTTTTCTTTTAGATATTTTGCTTAGCATTACTTATTTAATATACCATATATTTTTAAAGAATATGGCCTCAAATTTAATTATTAGTTAACGTTTATTATAATTATTTATAAATTGATTTAATATAATTATAAAACTGCATAAAACATATTTTTGTCATTTATCTCAAAACGTTTTTATAAATAAAATTGTATAACAATAATTTGAGTTTCATAATGCACTTGATTAAAGTATCCAATATAAAATATAATTAATTAACATCTAAAATGTATTCATACAACTCATGAGTCATGATTTGTCCAATATGTGTGTGTGTGTGTGTCTATATAAAACAAAAAATTGAAAAGTATCAATACAATATTTCTAAAAAAATTAACAAATTACCTCCTTCATTTTACCTCTTGCCTGGGTCTTTTCTGTGCCTTGGTTAGCTTTCTATATAGCCAGTAGGCCTCTTTGCACACATTTCCTCCCATCCAATTCAGTGCCTAGCATCATAGCAAGATGAGATAGTTGAATTAGATTTCTTCTCCTGTTCAGCTGATCTTTCCTAGATTAATAACATCTGAATGTAAATTACCCAATCAAGATAAATAATTACTACTTGTTCACCTTATAGCATGTTGTTGTCAACCAATAAATTCTACCTTCCTTCTTAAAATCTAACTGTATTGAGTCAACAAATAAATAATTAATCAATAAAAAAATAAGTAGAAAATATAACTTCCAAGGAAATCAATTCTCCAAGCCAAGATATAAAGAGTTGCTTGCCAAGACATAAACAAAATCAAAAGAAAGTTAAAAGATGATGCATCTATCTTTCCAAGCATATATAAATGTTGAAAATACCCACTACTACTAAATCTAGGGTAGCAAGATTTCTCAAACTTTAAATGTAAAACAAGATGAATTCATAAAAGTTTTCCTAATTAAAGTCATGATAATACAGATCTTCTGGTTGCCCAGTAAAAAACTAATCTGATCAGGTGCATTTTGGTATTCCTTAAATTTGTGTTTACTTTTCTATTTACCATTAGACTAAGTAGCTGTGTTTTCTAAACCTCCTTTTCTTTTCCTAAAATTAATATTATATGATACTATCAACTAATATGATCATGCTTCCAGTCCCTCAACAATACCAAAGTAACAAATAAATAAATATAAAAAAAATTCATAATTCATATATCAAAGAAGCAATAAACAACAGATATGGTACCAACAGATATTGTCCCCAAAAGTAGGCAATCGCCCATAAAATGGATTCATTCTTGTATAATAAGCACACTTCTGCATTAGGTTATAGTAATACTACATACAAATTGTTATAGGACATACAACTCTCAGCATTTTTCATGGACTACCCTAATACAAATACTGCCTAAACAAACTGTTAGGAAAGAAGAACATAAAACATGTCCACGAAAGCAACATCAATCATGTAAGTAACAAAATTTCCAGGCTATTCAATTTTTAGTTTTTATCATCTTCAACATCTAAAGCAAAAAGGGTATGACCATCCCCCCTATAAAGCTTTTTTCCACCTTCTTTCTCGGCACGAATATTCAACAAAGTTGGGATTCTTTGCTGGTCAAAGGTTTGGACCAATCGCAATTCATCACCACTTTGCTTGCTTCTAATTGATAACTGGCTATTATATAAGTGACTGGTGCAAGATCTACTTTGCACGCTTCATCCTTGGGTTTTTCGGCTATCGGCTTAGGAGGCGAGCTACCTTGATCCGTCTTTGGCTTCGATTTGTTATGCTCAGTGGCTCCAACAAGCCCTAAAGTATCTTGCCGCCTAAAACTTTGCGAAGAAAGCGCTGCTTCACATTTGATCCTATGTGCCCAGAGAATGCTATGCGTTCTCAACTTTCTAATCTCGGAAAGAGAGAACGTGTTTTTCCCTCTGAGTTTCTCTCCCATTTGCGGAGCAAAGAAAGCGGGCTTTGCCCCAGCTACCGCTATCCTTGGGAAACCACAAGAGCTACCGAAGGAAAGGGATGTAGTCTCTTCTTCGGCCTTTGGAGAGGAGAAGGCAGAGAAGAAGACGTCCTTCGCACAAGTTTTCTTTCTTCCTGTAAAGGGGTTCTTCGACCAAGGAGGCATTCTAGTAGGAAGGCCGACCATTACATGAGCCGCCATCTGTCCAGGAGAGAAGCCAGCTACCTTTCTTTGATCCACCTTCTAGGAGAGGAAAGAGAACAAAAATAGGCCATGGACGATAGTCGTGGTAGGTTTAAGGATCTTACGCGGCGGAGCGAACTCTTCTATCGTGTTGCATTTCCTCTGGCGGTGTAGTTGCACCCCCTCGATCCATCGTACTAGAGCGATCCAATAAGAACGATTATGGTCATATTCTACCTTTCTACAGTGCCAAGAGACAAATTGCTTCGTTTTAAAACCGTAATACATCCAGAGGAATTTCTACCAGCGGGCTTCCCCATAGTCAAAAGTGAATTGTCTAAGTGCTCTCATAAAAAAAAGTTTATTTAAAAAAAAAAAAAACAAAAGGAGAAAGATAGAAATTTTAATTGGAACCAGAGACCATCGGTATTGGCATTTGTGAGAACCTTTTGAATCAAGTGATGTAGTGATTTAAAAGATTCTCCTCTACTTATACCAAGTTTCATTTATATATGCCCTCTTCTGTGTGTTTGCATTTCTCTACCCTTTCATCGTTCAGCTAGATGTTAATTAAATGAACCATAACTATGTAATCCTATTCTTAATAGATTGACACATATTCAAATAAGAAAGCCTACAGAAGCCATAATGTTCAATCTAAGGAAAATGTGAGTTTAACGTTCAAACTAAGAGGCATTTTATCAAACGCTTAGTAAGTACAAACAAAAAAAAATAATCAGTGCTTTACAATGAAATGAATCTATAACTGAAATCCAAAAAATTAACACAAATATAACCAAATTCGAGATAAAAGCAAAGCAAAACGAACAAAATCTAACTATAAACAAATTTTCAAGCCCAGATTTAGATAATCAAAAGATCTCCACGTTGATCTGTTCAAAGCCACAAACTATCTAACAGATACTAAAACGTCACAGATTTTAAGCCAAGTGAAGGAAAAAAAGAAAGCATAAGATTAAAAAATTTCCTGCATTTTAGTCTGAGCAAAATTTCCGGTTTATCGGGTTGCAGGTAAAATTTTCATTAATCGCTACATTTAAAGCCAGCCATCGGATTGTTGTTGTAAACTAAGACTGAAATCTGACGGTCAAAAAATTAGCTGGACGCGAACATCAAATCCTATGTTTACAATAAAAATATTAAAAACATATTCATCACCAAACATAAACGTTCGAGTTTAATTAAAAAATATATATTCATCACCAAACATAAACACTGAGTTTAATTCAGATAAAAAATCAAAGTTGACTAAAATACATAAATCCCCCTCAACTAGTTAACTGACTGACCAAAATCTTGATCTTTCCCGTTTTGCTTTGCACATATTTTTGAGATATATCATGAGAAAATCCACTTCATTTTGTAGTAAACAAAGTTCTATTTGAAGTTTGGGTTTTCATCGTAACTTCTCCGCATATATATCTGAAGCGTCTTTAATGCTGAGACAAATTCTTAAAATTAATTTTAAGCTAACAAAGCTGAGTGAAACGCAATCAAGATGTCCGTGTGATTTGTGACAAATGCTATACTAATTGCATATCCAAAAGACATTCGATCCAACCCTTCCTCCCATGTCTCAGTTCCATTATCTTGATCTATCTAAGATTGTAGGGAAAAGTAATCCTCTGTGAGTTTTCGGACAGAGTTCTAAATTAACATCAAACGCCCCCCCACCCCAAATCTGAAACACGGGCTGCCAGATAAGCTTTATTAAAATTTACATGTGACACCAGCAAACAATTCATAGGACAGGAATTCCAGTAGTCATCCACCAAATCCAATTAAAAGACTTCAGCAAAACTAATACAGTCCAGAGCAATGACCAAGCGGATACACTTGTTAGGAGCAAAATGCCAACCCAAATCGCTGTGTGTTGCACACTTAAGCGACTGGAGGGCGGAGCACATGATCCTGTGAGGTATCCACTGCAGCAGGTGGCATGAACTGCCACATTGCAACTCCAGGGTAACTAATGAAAGGCACCAATTTGTTGCCAGGAGCTTGGCCTTGTGCAGCAAATGCGGCAGGAATTGCAGGAGGTGGCAAGAAACTAGGTTGTGTGTTCATCGCTTTGAGTTGCTGCTCCAGCTTCTCTTTCTCTGCCTTTAGCCTCTGCTTCTCATCACGAAGCTCATTCTTCTCTGCCTACAAATGAGACGTGCAAATGGAAGAAAACACATCAATAAATAAAGCTTCAAGAAAATACTTCATCCCCATAAGCTCTGAAGAAACTAAAGGGCTACTTGCCTTTAACTCTTTAATCTTCTCTTGGAGACTTGAATTTGAGTCCTTCAGCTTCTGGGCTTCACTCCGTAGTTGAGTCACCATCCGAACAGCATCCATCAAAATAGCTGCCTTATCTGTTTTGGGTGGCCTTCCAGGCTCCAAGATGGAACCCAACTCCACAAACCTGTAATATGACAAACATTGATCATTCATGCTCCAGAAAGAAAGAAGAGAAAGAAAAAAAAAAAAAAAAAAAAGAGAAGACAGAGAGAGAGAGAGAAGGGAATAAAAGCAGAGAAAACAAGAGAGCACTTGTCATTAAGCCTATCCCTGCGCAACTTCTCCCTACATGCCTTGGAGCTAGACGCATTGCAAGATTCAGATCTAACCCTGCAGCACCAAATGATGAGATGAGATAATATTTCTCCAATAGCACATATATGGGTCTCAGAGAGGCACAACTACAAAGTACTTATATAGCAAGCGTGCTGATAAAAAGCCAAAGTCATCCAGGATGCACAAAATATTACAGAATTGATAAAGTTGTATATATCAATGTGTTATTTGACCGCTTAGCAGTGAACTCAGCTACTCAGACTGCACGTGAGTGATAAAAAATCTCAAAATTTTTGACTCAACTTCTCTTGTAATGGCTCATACAATCATTTATGCATTGTTTTAATAAAAGCTGCTACTCACAGTTAATGAACCGCACACATAGGTAGGATTATGGTTATATAAAGGTAAAAGGAGTTCAGGAAAACTGTTTACCTCTTTTTCAAGCCAGTTTCTTTTAGGCCATCTGAATCCCCATATGTGGCATCGGTGATTGTATCCACACTAGGAATAGAACACATCACAAAGAAATAAAAATAAGTAAACAGAACAAAATCAAATTTTAAGTACTATAGAAAAGCAAACAGATGGGATCTTTTTCATCAATGAAAAAGAGAAGAGAACATGACTTTTCAGGATGAATAAGAAACTTAAACAGAGAAATAAATTTAGGACAATGCTACACCTACAACCAAATCCCACAACCAATTGTTCACAATCTGAGTTGGCAACAATTCCCTGGTGGAGAAACAGAAATGGAAAAGAGAAATTATATGTCTAGTAGAATTTTTGTCAACTCAGATTGTAAGTAGTTAATTGTAAGATTTGGTTGTAGATGCAGTATTATTCATAAATTTATATGTTTGCCAGTTCATCAATCCTGGATATGTTAGACATCAGTTCAAATCAAAAGCTCATCCTAACCATCTCAATAAGAAAGAAGAAACATTCTACAATTTGAGAAAACCTTCCACCCAAATCTTTGACTCAAGCTCAATTATTTTATAATATTCTCATGGATCTGAAAAACCGAATTCTCATAATTGTAAAGCAAATATTCCAAGTGCTATTAAAGGAGTTATAAAAGATCAGAATTTACTACATTTTGCAGAGGAGAAAAGGCAGTAGAAGTCGTTGAGGGAGCAACTAATTTCCCACAAATGGTATCATGAATACCCATGACTAGCAGACCAATTCATTTAAACCACTCATGTGCACAATTAAATCAATCATAAGGTCAGAAAAAAAAAGAATATCATTAGAACAGCTAAATCATTACAGTGAATTTAAGTAATCACGTTGAGGCTACATTCAAAGAGGTCCATAGAACTAGAATCGGTCTTCTTCACGAAAAATTGTAAAATAAAATTTTCAATTAACCCAGCATCACTCACTTGAAACCATTACAGTGAAAATTAACAACATATTATCTACTTAAACATGCTAAGAAAAGTAAACAACAAAATTGAACCCATTACTTTACATGATTTCAATCAGCGAGCTATAATACAAGCAACTGTTCTGCTCCATTTTACCATTATTTTAGATCGACCATTCACTTCTAAAATATAAATATAAGGAAAAAAAAATCCCTAATTCAGTAATTTACGAAATAAGAAATAAAAAAAATGAAAACCCTAATTTGAATAGATAAAGATCTAATTTTGCTTCAGATAGTCAAAGTACCTGACATTAGAGGGCCCACTGATGGGCTGAACGGGCCAAGTGAAACCGGAACCGGAGACGGAGAAATTGGTATCTGGGACGGAGATGTCGTCGATCAAGGAGATATCGTACAGCCAATTTGTATTTTCCGGGGAAACCATTTTGTATTGCAGGAAAATCTAAAGGGGTTTTCCGGCTGGGGAGGTATTTTCCTGGGAAACAAGCAGGGGCTTTGGGGAGAGAGAGCGAAGGGAATCCACGCGTGGAATTTGCAGGGACTGGTGTGCCTGGCCTGGCAGGTGAGGTGGTGGCGTAAGGGTAAACGGTGTTCCTACTCTGGTGGTCTTTTACATGGGCTTGGGCTTCAAAGCCCACTTCGTAACTTATGAATACAATATTGGAAAAAATTAAAAAAAGTGTTAATTCTAATTTACCCCCTGAGGTTAGGCCAAAAGAAAATTGAGGATCTCAATTTTCTGAAACTCAAAATTACCCCCACGGAAAATGTATTAAATAGTAATTTAATGCTTTAGAAACCATTTAGAAAAGGGTATTATAGTCTATTTTACTACTTATTAGCGTTAAGTTATTATTTAATACATTTTTTGTTAAATCTAATATTAGCATTAAGTTATTATTCAATACATTTTCCGTTAAATCTAACGGCGCTACAGTAACCTCAGGGGACATTCTTAGATTTCACAAAACTGAGGTCCTCAATTTTTTTTAAGCCTAACCTCAGGGGGCAAATTAGAATTATCCCTTCAAAAATAGATAGAATGAGGGGCATGTAGTGAAAATTAGAGACATCATAAAATTTTTTTATATAATAGACACTTTCCTCGTAAAATGATCAAAATACCTCTTAAAAATTAAATTTATTACAAAACTCTTCATTTCTCTCTTTTTTCATACCGTTTGTTGTTGTCAAAACCTTCTACACCACTCGACAACCTTCTACACCACTCAATACTATTCGAAACGCAGCAAGAGAAATCCGACACGACGATCCTTTGAGAATACAAGCAAGAGGACACAGAGAGAAGCAAGAACCGACACTCGGGTAAGTTATTTCGTCGGTTTTTTTGCTATTTTTTATTTTTGTGGTTGTTTTCTCGATCGTTTCAAGTGATATTTGCGTTACGAAGAATAAAAATGATGTTTAGATTAGGCATAATCCGAAGGAATAGAGATTTATATACGAAATTAAACATTTGAATTTCTTAGGGTTTTAGGCTAGATTTTAGGCATTTTGAATTTGAGATTTGAGTTTCGGATCAATTTTTGTACTTATTCTGTGTTTATGAGGCTAAATGAAGTGTTATTCAGGTTAATTTTGTGATTTGATTGCATGAAAATGGTAAAAACTGACGCTTTTTGTCCCGACAAAGACGATAACGAGTGTCGGTTTTAGACTCGACACTCGACATTAAGTGTCGAGTCTTATCGGATGCACTAACCGACACTTATCATCAAGGCATTTTCGTAGACATCGAGTGTCGATTTCTTGGAAACTGACATCATAATGTCTTGAACCATCTCTCTGATACTCGACATATCTGTTATTGGGAATGTCGAGTGTCAGATTTATGTTAAATGACCTGATGGCGAGTGTTGGTTCGTGCATCTGATAGGACTTAACACGTTTGTCAAACGAACCAGTTATCACTTTCATCGTATGTCGTTTCGTGTCAGTTTCTTCGACCAACCGACATTCGATGAAAGTGAAAACAATTGTGTCGAGTGTCGGATGCGTCAACCGAAGAGTTTTACAATGTCAGATTCTGAATCTGACACTCGACTGGGCCGACATCCGACACAGTCATATTGTCAAATGTCCAACCTAGCGTATGTCGGATGAAGGAATCCGACAAAAGTTTAATCCGACAAAAGTTTTGTCAGTTTTTGTTATCGAGCTTTCTCAAGCGCGTCGTGTGCCGTAGAGTTTTGTCGAGCGTTTTGACAGTTTGGTTGTTTTAGCCTTGTTTTTTGCCTTTTTCCATGAAATTTAACTATAACAGACTTTTTTTTTTGACAGATTGAAGCAAATGGCAAATGAATTTGGACTATCCTTCACCCTCAAGACACCGTATGATGAGCACTATCATACGGTTATCACAAATTTAACAAGTTTGGATTGTGTAGAATGGATTTGCGAGACATTAAATGAGAGGCAACAAAACATGTTTCGTAATACATGTTTTGGGTTTGTCCTAGACATTCGAGAGCTGTCTTTTCTGTTTCAGTTGGTGCACAATGTGCTTCAGTGGGAGGTTAACACAGTGGGATACGATGACGAGATGTGGTTCCTTATTGAAGGTAAAAATATGGTGTAGTACAATGTAGTGAAATAATTTTATTTTTTAGCAGTTGATGGTTGTAGTTAAGTTTTTTGTTATCATTATTGGCATCTTATGTTTTCTTTTTCCTTCTTTTTAGGAAGACTGATTCATTTTTCTGCCCACGAGTTCAGTTTTGATTACCGGTTTGAGATTTGCTAACACTGTGCTACTAATACTGAATGTCTTGAATCTGTGCCCTTTGTTGGATACGTACTTTGAGGGCGAGGACATAGAACTCATGGATTTCTACCTGAGACTTTGCAAACTAAATGCGTTAGCTATGCTAGACGGGATGTTGTAAAGCTGGCCTTGTACTACGTGCTGGAGCGTTTTTTCATGGGACGGGATCGACGCCAACATGTCTCCCGTGTGTGATTGAATTTCGTCAACACATTGGATAATTTTAACAATTATCTATGGGGTTCGGTGTCTTTTGATAAGACACTTAAAGGAATGAAAAACGCTTTGGATGGGAGGTAAGAAAGGTATAAGAAGCGAGTCGATGCCAAGAAGAACAAGGTGACGGGGAAAGGGAAGCACGTAGAGAAATATAACTTAGAAGGGTGCCCCTACGCTATTCAGGTACATACTAAAAAATAAATGTGTTGACATGTTTATTAGTTTCTTTGAGGTACAAATTTAAATTCATAGTGTCACTAAAAAATCCTTATGTTATTAAAGGTTGGTTGTACGAGACCGTGCCATACATTGGCACGACATATGGGCGAGTGGGCAAGGACTTTGAGAGGAGGATACCACGCTTATTGAAGTGGGAGACAAAGAAGACCTCGTCAGAGGATATCGTCAAACGCGATGTCCTCTTGGTTAGGAGCCAGGTATGTAAGGTTCCCCTGTTTTTTTTTCCTGTTTTTGGTCACAGCGAAGTAATGTTTAATTTGATGGCTTATTTGTTAATGCAGACTCGTCCACTCGTTGTTTTGGAGCCATCTGAGGCAGAGCAGATGATAAATTGGTATATTACGCTTGCTGCAGTAGTTGGCATCCGGAGAGGTACACATGTAGCATGGACGACATCTGTGGATGCTCCTTTATTACCCAATGAGAGGATTGAGCCACTTTTGACAGGGGATCCATTAGCTCCACCTCCTGTTGGTCAGAGTTCCCCAATTAGACCTGAGCTGGGGCCAGTCAGAGACACAGCCAGTCCTGCAGACGAATGTGTGCGGTCTCCGTCGCCTGCTTCCCCCATTAGTCCTAAACCTCCAACATTGGAGAGTCACAGTCATGAGGATCCATCCGGAACTCATCCTGCTGGACATAGTTCTATCGATAAACCTGATGTAGGGGTAGACATGGACACAACCGGTCCCCCCATCAGTCATGCGTCTACCACGCTCTACAGCTATGGTCCTGTAGGCGATTCGATTCCTCTGTCGGGTCGCGCGACCACCTACCGTGACATTTTCCCTCCTATACATGATGTCCCTTCAAGCTCAAAGGTATGTAATGAAAATTTAAATTCGTATACTTATTCGTTTACATTGCTGCTTGGTTGGTTTGTCATGGTGATAGTGAATAATGATACACAGGTGCAGCCATTCCATGATGGGTTCGAGAGCATTGTTCTGCGTGAGCCAAGCAATGTTCTGCCTGAGGCTGTTGTTCTATTGGGTGGCCATTTCAGATACGGTACCACAGTACGTTGCACAAGTTAATAAATGGATTTTGTGATTTCCATGATGTCACACCGCTTAACCAGACGTTACAGTTTGCTTTAGTACAGGATTCGGATGGAGGTTCGGGTGATGACGGTAAAGGTCAGGAGCCAACAGAACCTGAACTCATGGACACGAGTGTTCTTGTCGCCGATGCTCCCCCCACAGGCTTCGTTGCGCTCTGAGGTCGCCGTCTATTTTTAGGAAAGCATAAACGGAGCCCCTTTGTCAGTCCACCAGGTAGAAAGAGGGCGAGGGTTGAGCCGTAGGAGAAAGCCTTTGATAATCAGCATATACAACCAGAGGCCAGGTTGTTCAGCCTGCAGAGAGACCAGATATTCAGCCCCCCGAGGAGCCCACTATACATACTCGCGAGATCGCGACACAGGATGTAGTCATTGTATCCTGTAGCAACCTATGGACGCGGGTTCCACTATTTGACCCACGTACCCCAATACCAGCTACTAATAACATCAACTTTGATGCATCGAAGGAGGGGGAGGAGGGTGACATTGATTTGGGCGTCTACATCGCTGGTCGTGAGTTCTTCAAGACGTTGATGATGCCGATAGAGTGGCTAGCATCTAAGGTTTGTTTCACTCCTTGTCGGCTCCTCCAATATTGCGGTATATAATTGCAATATTTATTGACTACTATTACTATATGCAGCACATGGATAACTACTTGTGGATGTTACGTTGTAGAGCTCACGATATGGGCGCAACTGGTGTCTAGAGGTCTACTTTCCTGAACATCACTTTCTGGGTAGGTATTTGCTAAACATCTGAATTAATAGTTAATTTTTGCTTCCTTCAATGTGCTAATCATACTCATGAAATTGCAGTTAAAAGTGAAGTCGTTGTGGGAACTATACTCGGATAGACTGGATGAGATTAACTGGGTGAACGAGGATGATATGGTCCAGTTTTTCACAGGGGAGATGCCCGTCGTTGGACGACCATGGTTTAATGTCGATAGGGTGAGTACGTTTATATTTAATGTGTTAGTACGTGCTGTTTTAATTGAAATATTGGTACTGATTTTCATGTTCTCAATTTGCTTTTCAGCACTATGTCCCTGTTAACATCGGAGACAAGCATTGGGTGGCAGCCGAGGTGGATTTGAATCACTGTGTCGTAGTCATATATGACTCATATATGGCATATAATTCCATCGACACAATCAAAGATATAGTCCGGTGCGTGGTAGAATTGATATCCTGTATGGTGTCAATGGAAGTTTACGGTCTTCCTGACTACCCCGCAATCCCATACGACATTGAGCGCATCAAGGATTCTACACAGGGGCCACAGCAGGAGGCTGGGGGAGGAGCATGTGACATGTACTGTTTGAAGTACATGGAGTTCCTAGTAGGGGGCGTTCCACTGACAACCATTAAGGCATTCACAATGTCCAGCGACAAAGAATGGCGTTACAACTTTGGGCTTATTGCGTTCGTCCACAGGTGGAGGAGGTTGTCTCGACCGTCATAGGGCCTACCCAGGTTGCAGCCACCACAAGGCCTGTCAATGTTGTGCCTGTAGATGTTGCGACCACCACAGAGCCTGTCGATGTTATGCCTGCGGAAGTTACGGCCACCACAGAGCCTGCCGATGTTGTGCCTGTGAAAGTTGCGGCCACCACAGGGACTACTGATGTTATGTCACCGAGTGTTGTGGCCACCATTGGGCATGCTGATGTTGTTTCAGTGGATGTTGAGCAGCAGCCCAGCACGACGCCACCATGATTTTGTGACGTACATGTTACACCATTCTTCTAGTGATATACATATTTGTATATGGAGAAATTGTTGTACAGTTACATGTTGGTGGATATTTACATATTTTTGTATAGTTACATAGTTTGTATAGTAGCACAATTTTTCATGTATAGGGTACGTATTTGCATAGTCAAGTGAAAAGGTCGGTACGAGGGATACATAAATACATTTTTTCCCGAATGTATTGGTACATATGTGTTTAATTCATGAATGTTACATACAAACATTGACGGAGCACATGCATGTTCATTTCATCACCATTAGAATCAGCATTGTATGGTGAAGTAACAGACAAATTTATGTGAAAAATCGAGTATGGAATAATCTTGATTCTATGCCCCATTACCGACACAGTCAGGTAGAGGAGGAGGAGGCAGAGGAGGCCACAGAGGGTAACTTGATGGGTGAGTGAGTAGGGTTCTCAGCTGGGACAGCTATATGTCACGAGCTTAGAGGTTTGCGCAGCATGCTCGTGTGGCACTTAGGCAACTTGACTCGAAAGTTGCTAAGTAAGCCTTGATGCTAGTCTTCTCGCTCAAGGAGAAGAGAGGATCGTTGAGCCGAAGAGCAACTTTGCTTGGATTTGTGTGGATTTCTTGGATGATTTACAAATGAGCATTGGAGGGGTTTATATAGTGAACCACCTCTCAAATGAATGACTAAGATCTAATGCATCTAAGGGTTCTAATTCATTCTTATCTACTAAATTATCTAGATATGTACAAGAGAATATTATCTACTAAGTAATCTAGATAAATACAAGAGATAATTCTAGAAGATGGGCTAGGGCTTGGGCTTTCTAGAAGCTGGGCCAAGCTGCTAACATATTTGGGCCACTCTAACAAGTAAATTAGGCGGGTCGTAATATCCTCCCCCGCCTAATTCTGTGACATCCTCGGTGCGCTCTCGTCCTTGTAGCGTTGGATGTGCTCGCCAAATTGTCACAAGGTGTCTTCGCGTTCCCAACTAGACTCACTATCCGGAAGGTTTTTCCACTTGACCAAGTACTCAATGTATGGTGGAACTCCCCTCATTCGAATCACTCGGTCTGTAAGAATGTACTCTACATCCTTGTCGAATACGGTGACAACGACTGTGGGTGCTCTCTTGGACTCACTTCTAGTTGGATCTTCCTTGTCCTCATGATAGGGCTTGAGAAAACTCACATGGAAGACCGGATGGATCTTGAGGTTGGGTGGCAATCGGACTTTATAGGAGACTTCACCCACTCGCTTGATAATAGGGAAAGGACCTTCGTATTTCCGTACCAACCCCTTGTGTACTTTGCGAAGTGACTTGAATTGTTGGGGTAATAGCTTGATAAGCACCAAATCCCCCTCTTGGAATGCGAGGTGTCGTCTCTTAGTGTCTGTCCATTTCTTCATCCGCTTGACAGCTTTGTCTAAGCATGCTCGCGTGATGTCGGCTTGTTCATGCCATTCCTTTGCGAGCTTGTATGCCGTCGGACTCTTCCCTCCATAGGTTGAGGCTATGGCATGTGGAGTCATAGGTTGTTATCCTGTCACAATCTCGAACGGACTCTTACCCGTTGCCTCACTCCTTTGGAGATTATGTGAGAATTGGGCAACGTCTAGCAACTTTGCCTAGTCATGTTGATGAGTGCTCACATAATGCCTCAAATATAGCTCAGATAAAGCATTGATGCGCTCGGTTTGCCCATCGATTTGGGGGTGGAAGCTTGTTGAGAAGCTCAAGTCGGTCCCCAACATTTTGAAAAGCTCTCCCCAAAAATGTCCCGTGAAGCGAGGGTCACGATTACTTACGATGTTTTGTGAAACTCTCCATAGCTTCACTATGTGTTTAAGGAATGCTCGAGCGGCTTCGTCCGCAGTGCAATCCGTAGAGATGGTATGAAGGTGGCATATTTGCTAAATTGATCAACTACCACCATTATGCTTCCATACCCTTAAGATTTTGGCAAGGCCATGATGAAGTCCATCGACATGCTTTGCCATGGCCTTTCCGCAATGGGTAGGGGTACAAGTAAACCCACGGGACATTGGTGCTCAACCTTGTCATGTTGGCACACAAGACAAGTCCTTACATAGCCCTCCACGTCTTCCCGCATTTGAGGCCAATAGTAGGAATCTTGTAAGAGTGTAAGGGTTCATGCCATTCCTGGGTGACCAGCCCACTTGGAATCATGGCACTCTTTGATGATCTCCTTTCGCAAGTTTCCATGTCTTGGCACGAAGAGACGATTCCCAATTGTGCGGAGTAGGCCTTCGTCAAGCCAAAAGCGTCGTGTCTTCCCCTCACTTGCCAAGTGTAAGAGATTCTTGGCTAAGGGATCGTGCTCTAGGCCTTGTTTGATGCGGTCGATGAGCACACTTTGTAGACGACTTGCACTTAAGGTGACGAGTTCTGCCTTGCGACTTAGGGCATCGGCCACAACATTTGCCTTGCCCGCTTTGTACTCGAGCAAGTCTTGGAGTTGTTTCTTCAACTCTACACGTTCGGGTGGCACCATGCAGTAAGGCACCATGGCTGGAGGCTCCAACTCGATTTGATGATCCACTTCCCATTGTGGAGACAACTTCTTTGGAAGTTTTTGGGGCATGATGTCCTTGTATTCCTTAAGGACGGCTTGAACCCGTCTTGGCAATGGGTCTTTGGAAATGGTGATGCCCTCTCCACATCGTTTAGTTCTCGAACGGTGGCAAGGAAACTTGGATCTTTCTTCATCCCCCGTTTCAACTGTAGCGCGGATAGCATCTTTTTCTCAACCTTTGGTACACGTTCCGCCATAACCATGCATGATTGACTCCCGTCGATGATACTAAGGGAGTTAGAGGCTGGTATGGGGAAAGCATGGACTTGGTCGAAGAATTCCATGCCTAGCACTACTTGAAAGTCATCCATGGGGACGATGGAGAAATCAAGCTTACCACTCCATGTGCCACGTTGCACTAACGTTGCCTTAGACACTCCCAATATTGCCTTGGTAGGTGAGTTTACCGCCTTGATGGTGCCTCCTCCATTGGTATATTCGAGGCCTAACCGTTTGGCCTCTTCCATGGAGATGAAGTCATGCGTGGCTCCCTATCAAGCATCGCATGCACATCCTTGCCATTGATTGTGGCGTTCACATACATTAAACCCTTTTGAACATGGGTGGGTCTGTTAAGTGCGCCAATGGTATAGAGAGAACCCATCTTCGCTTGAGGCTCCTCATTTTGAATGCCCTCATGTTGAGCGGCTAGGGCATTGAGGGTCTTCCTCTTTGGGCAATCACGCACCCAATGAGGGCCATCACAAATGAAGCAAGGACTTTTTGGTTTAGGGGCATCGGACTTACCTTTGTTAGGTGTGTCGCGCTTGTCTCCCCCAGATAGTTTACGTGCACCACCTTCCTTTCGAGTATGGTCTTTCTTGGCATTCCGCTCTCCCCTATCTTAACCATGGTTGGTCTTCCTCTCCTTCGATTGGGATGAGTAGTCTACGAGAGATTCGGCCACGGCTATGGCGTCATCAAGATTTTGCACGCCGCACCTTTTGAGCTCAACCCTCGCCCAATCCTTTAACTCATCGAGGAAGTAGAAGAGAGAGTCTTTTTCAGACATACCTTCGATTTCAAGGATGATGGTAGTGAAATCTTTGATGTACTCTCGAATGGTGTCGCTTTGCTTCAATCGGTGGAGGCAACCTCTTGCCTCTTTTCCGGCATTGCTAGGAGAGAAGTGCTTCCGAAGTTCTCTTTTGAAGTCCTCCCATGTGCAAAGGGATAAGATATCTCTGCCCGCGTCTCCATGCTTTCAACGCCACCACAATTGGGCTGCATCTCGTACGGATGTCGGTGCAATGCTGATCCTCGAAGCATCATCATGGACACATTTGGCTTCGAAGTATTGCTCTAAGCCGAATAGGAAGTTTTCAACTTCCGTGGCGTTGCGAGTGCCATTGTATGTGGCGGGAGTAGGCACGTGCATGGTGCTTAGCCCACTTGTATAAGAGGGGTTAGCACAATCACATTGATGCTTCTCCCATTCCATGCGAGTTTCCTCCACTTCCACACGGATTGCTCGTAACTTATGCTCCACAAAGGTTCGCAAGCCGATAAGCTCTCGTGTAAGGTTGTGTAGCTCCTTTTCATAAGCATTGTTAAACTCAAGGATGTTGGACTTTGTTGCTTGGGTTATCTCTCCATAATCCGTCTCTAGGCCTTCGAGACGGTCAGAGAGGCCTTCAATTGCATTGTCCATCCCCGAGATAGCTTGCTCTAAGATAGCAACATAAGGCTCTAAAGACTTGGAGAGTGGAGCTTTGGACTTACCTCGTTTTTCTAGTGGGCGTGGTTGAGGTTGCTCATCTTGTCCACGAACTTGCTCCTCCATGGTCACTTCAAAGTCAGATGCCATGCTCTTGTACTCGAACTATACTCTGATACCAACTGTCACGAGCTTAGAGGTTTGTGCAGCACGCTCATGTGGCACTTAGGCAACTTAACTCAAAAATTGCTAAGTAAGCCTTGATGCTAGTCTTCTTGCTCAAGAAGAAGAGAGGATCGTTGAGCCGAAGAGCAACTTTGCTTAGATTTGTGTGGATTTCTTGGATGATTTACAAATGAGCATTGGAAGGGTTTATATAGTGAACCACCTCTCAAATGAATGGCTAAGATCTAATGCATCTAAAGGTCCTAATTCATTCTTATCTACTAAATTATCTAGATATGTACAAGAGAATATTATCTACTAAATTATCTAGATAAATGCAAGAGATAATTCTAGAACTTATCTTGCTAGAGAATTCTAGAAGATGGGCTTGGGCTTAGGCTTTCTAGAAGCTGGGCCAAGCCTCTATCTAGCATATTTGGGCCACTCTAATAAGTAAATTGGGCGGGTCGTAACATATAACACCTGATCCTGCCATTAATATTGATCAACTGGGATTTCTGATCCTACATGATTAAAGAAAAAAGGAAAACATATTAACACGTTGTCGCATGGATTTCGTTCTCTCTCTTCACTGATTTGGAATTTTTGTCCTAATATACATCCATTCAGCTACATATTATTTCAACTGCCCCAAATCAAAATTTATGTAGGAGCTCTGAGAGAGGAATTGTTTGTCCCTGTCTAGACTTTGATGTCATTTTAGCTTTTATTTGAGCAAAATGCCTTATATTGGTGTACAATGTATAGTTTATTCGTTTGAACTAGCCTCAGATGGAATAAAATACATACACTACATGCTTAGAACCCAAAATAATATTACATAGAGAAAAATACCTTGTATGTATACAGCATAATGAATACAAGGCATTTTTCTCTATGTAATATTATTTTATTTCGTAAAGAAGAAGAAGTTAGGGAAAGCTAGTAAAGAAGAAGTTCTCAAATCCTCCAAACCTACATAACTCACATCTCCTCCCAACACATCCATATGAACTTCTTCTTCACTAGCTATTGATTCACTATCACCAGGACAGGAAGACCATAACTTCTCATTCCAATGAGCCTTTTCATTTGCTTTAACGTCAACCTGAAAACACGATTAATTATGCCGAATACATACAAGGTATTTTTCTCTAGGTAATATTATTTCAGGTTTTAAGCGTGTAGTGTATTTATTTTATTCCATCAGAGGCTAGTTCAAACGAATAAACTATACATTATACACCAATATGAAGCATTTTGCTCAAATAAAAACTAAAATGACATCAAAATCTAGACAGGGACAAACAATTCCTCTCTCAGAGCTCCCACATAAATTTTGATTTGGGGCGGTTGAAATAATATGTAGCCGAATGGATGTATATTAGGACAAAAATTCCAAATCAATTAAGAGAGAGAACGAAATCAATGCGACGACGTGTTAATATGTTTTCCTTTTTTCTTTAATCATGTAGGATCAGAAATCTCAGTTGATCAATATTGATGGTAGGATCAGGTGTTATGACCGTCGAAGCTTAGAACTCCACTCGCTTACCCATCAAGTTACCCTTCGTGGCCTCCTCTGCCTCCTCCTCCTCCTCCACCTGACTGCTTCGATAATGGAGTATTGCATTAAATCTCACATATCCCGAAACTGTGACTCCATATAACATGTAAATGAAAGTTATTCATTTGACCTAGCCTCCGATGGAATAAAATAAATAGACTACGTCGCTTATAGCAAACAAATAATATTACATAAACAAAAAAAAACCCCTTTCGTACATTTGGTAGACATCATCCCCTATCATGAAGTGGAACTAGATTTCGGCAAGTTTAACGATTGTGCCTGGAACTTCCACACCGCCCGCATGTTCGAGACGAGCTAGACTCTCTGACGGAAGAGATTCGTTTTCTCCGAGGACAACCGGTTGGTCTCCTCATGACTGGTGATAGAACCACTATGCTGCGTATCTCCTCAGGCACCATCTAGTCCTTACTAACTCTAATAGGAACAACTGGCAGAGCATATGCATGTAGTAAGTTTCAGTCGTATACCAATGGGCACAATAATCATGGCACGTCAGTAGGTTCATACGTTTGCAAATTGCTAATACATGTGCACACGGAAGCTGGTCAAGATCAAACACCCTGCACATGCATGTCCGAGCGTGCATGTCAACAATGCTAACACGGTCATTACCTCTCACCTCGTACATAGTAAGAGAGATACCACTGACCCTCATACGTTTGCCCTCCTTTAAACGCTCCTCCATCAACTTGTTAGCCCATGGCGAGAGATGTAATTCTGAGTTAGCAAATAACTGTCAATGCTCATAAAACCATTACTGCAAGTTCGCTCGATAATAATCTGCTAACAATATAACCGAAAGGAATCGTGCATGTTGCAAGCAGCTGTTCATTGACTTAGCTATATTTGTTGTCATGATGTTATACCGCCGACCATGAAACTGTGAACGTGCCAATTTTTCAACTCCAATCTCTCGAAGATAAGTTGCTCCTGCAGGCATATACGATTCAATTTGCTGCATATGATAGTTGAAATCAGCACAGTGATATGTCCTTGTAGCTCGAGAGTATATATCCAACAAAGTCTTGTCCTTGAACATGGCCTTCAAGTTACCCTTCAACATGAGGAAAAACTTCTACAACGGCTCGTTTAGTGCTACGATGACGGTCAGAAATGAAAATAAGATCTCTGATGTTTCGTACAACATGATCATGCAACTGTCTCACGAACCAGTTCCACGAGTTATCATTTTCAAAATGCCCAACTCCAAATGCCAATGGGTATATTTGTTTATTTTCATCCATACAAGAAGCCAAAAACATTGTACCTTTATATTTCCCTTTCAAAAAAAACTCATCAACTGCGATAACTGACCTAATTGATGATGTTAATCCAGCAATAGAGGCCCCCATACTCATGAAAAAGTATCTAAAATGAATTTTGTCATCAGTTTCTAAAGTCATTTTGGTCCCCGGGTTTGCTTTCTCAATCATGTACATGTATTGGAGGAGTAATGTGAATGATTCCTCATGAGATCCGTGAAGTTCTTGCAAAGCTGCCTCCTTTGCCCTCCATGCCTTGTTTTATGTGATATTAACACCCAATGACTCCTGAACATCAGACATAATATCCTTCGGATGATATATTCTTGATGCCTCAACTAATTTCCTCTTAATATGTTTGCCAATGACATGTGCAGTTGCCTATTTGTGGTTTGGGTGAAGTCTGGCTCCGAAGCATGTGTGATGGTTCTTATACTTTTTCACTTGGAAGAAATGTGAATCGGCTACCTTTGTGGCACGTAAACGCCATTTACAAGATTCAGCATAGCATACAACCTCAAACCTTGTTATGTTGGAGTTCCTCACCTTGAATTGAAAGTTGCGTCTTAATGCCAAATTTGATAACTTCTCATGAAGCTCTGTTTTGCTTTTAAACATCTGCCCAACTGCAACCTCAATCCCATCAACTACAAACGATGAAGCATCATCATCAACTGCGGATGATGAATGCACAATAGACGGCATCCACCTGAATGTGTTAGCCCGACGGCTGTCATTCTCAGAGCCCAAATTAGCTTCTTCATGTATAGGATTTGCATCCATTCTCGGCTCATTATTCGACACTGGATCTTGTTGATGTCCGTATAGTGGAGGAGTAGGTGCGAAGTAAATTGGAGAAGGAATGGTAAACGGCACATCCTGGTTCACATCATTCAAGATCTTCGTCTGTTCATCATTATCAAAATATGAACCGTCTACATCCTGCCTATCAACAATAAAATCATTCAAACCCTCACCGAAATCTTCAATACGAACAGTGCAATCATCATTCTCATCGTCGTCATTCTCACTAACATCATCACTACCATCATCATCATCTTCATCACCACCATCGTCATCATTAATATCATCATTAGCATTATTAACATCAATATTGCCTAAACTCTCAAACTCTCTAATGCTATCGAGATGACGTACTAATCTCGATGGCCTTGACGAGGGCACCCCTTCCTCACTTTCATCTAACAGCCAACTGACTCATGCCCTGCATGTCCTGAATATTGCTCAAACTCAATGCCAATGTCATCATTGAATGGTGGTTGTGCACAAACATGAGTGGACTCACTTAATTGGTTGCTTCCACTTGCTGAGTGAAACATAGAGGGATGAGAAGAACTTTGTTGCTTTCGTACTGCATCGGATCCTGACCTCTATCTTTGCTTCTCTCTATCTTCAACTTTGACAATTAATGGTGTATATGACTGGTGGTCTTTCAAACAATGTTGTATAAAAAAAAAATCTTTGTCAGTCTCAATAGGAGTTGGCATTGGCGGAATACCATTAAAAGCAAATTGAACCTCTAAAGTCATATTATGCTTACAAAGATCCCAACCCATTTCAGTACTAATACAGTCAACCAACTGATTATAGGTAGCACACCTACGAATTATCAATGGCTTGGCCCTCCCACCAGTGTACAAATAACTACCATTCTCTTGCATAATCCAATAACCATTGTATAGAATAAGGATGCGTAAAGTTTCCATATCCTACATGATAGAGACATATCATGTAAGGTCCGTGGACAAAAAATCATTATGATATTGCTCAAATAGGTCACAAAAACGACAATTCTATCCAAACGCTCGACATATCTCGACGAAATGAAGACACTCGATGCACGAAACTTGACGAACCGCACTCGACACACAAACTTGACTAAATACACATCCGACGATCGACGCTGTCAACACTACACTCGATGCACTAACTCAACACTCGATCGTAGACTCGACGAACCACACTCGACACACAAACTTGAGTAAATACACATCCGACAATCGACACTGTCGACACTATACTCGATGCACTAACTCGACACTCGACTGTAGACTCAACACAATCCCTTGACACTTGACATTACCCCTCAACATGTCGAGAGTAGATCCGACACATCAAGCGAAGTCGCTCGATAAATCGTGTCTTCTTCCCCGTTGACTGTGATACCAGATTTTCTCAACAAATTTGCGGTTTCCAGCAAATTTTGATAGAAACCGCAATATCTCTAAGCTTAATTCAGATACATATCCCTATTTTAAGCTATATAATGCGGTTGACGGCTACCAAAACAATAAATAACGAAAAAATTACAACCTACTTCAACATTCTTGCACCATTTAGAGAGAGATTAAGGAAAGTTTGTCGTACCTTGTTGCTCAGCTTCAACTCTATGAGTAAACAATGAGATGAAATGTAACAAAGCTGTTGAATAGTATTTTGGACAATAAAGAAATGGAAGGAGTGACGATGGTTTGTTTATTTTTCTTTCTTCTTTCTTTTCAAATTTTAAGGGGTATTTTGGTCATTTTGCAAGAAAAGTGTCTATGGCATGAAAATTTTTTATGATGTGTCTAATTTTCACTACAGGTCGCTAATTCTGTCTATTTTTTCAATTTTCCCTACAATATTCCTCAACTCAATTATTTCGTCATCTCATTTATCAGCGAACAAATAATATCTTTTATTTACCAAAAGATTGTGACCAAAACTAAAATTAAAACTAAAACCTCTATTCGTTAAGAAAAAGGGAGATCTTTTGATATCATCGAATAAAAAAAAATATATCTTAAATTTGAGAATGGAAGCCAAGGAGGAAAAGATCCTGCAAGCCAAGGGAACCCTAGAAAAGATGTTGAAGAAAAATATGCAGGATCAGACATGATAAAAAATAGAAACTACAAAAGCAACACACAACCGTAACTTCATTTATTACGAAAAAAATATTTGTGTTTTCAGTTGAGGTATGACGTTTTCAATCCAAAAATAACTAATAATATCAAAATAAATGGTCTCCTGCTTTGATTGAGAAATCTAAGAGAATTTGTTGTATATTTCATTCAAAGGAGAGAATTGGGCCTGAATATTTTGATGGTTGAGAAGGATTTCACTCTTACATAATTGGTGAAAGGCCAATAATGATTATCAATCTGCTACAACTGTTTATAAAAAATGATAGACAATTTTCAATATATCAAACCATAGGTTTTTCATTGGTTGATAAGAATAAGCGCAAATTTAATAAAAAAATACCGAGAAAAAGACTATCTTAATAAAAAAAATTTGATGAATCCATTCCAAGATAACAAATAATTGTCGAAAATAGAGACAAAAATCATTATGATTTGCTTGTTCCTGAAAATATTTTATTCCTTAAATGTCATAAAGAATTAAAAACTCTAATTTGTTTCAATTCGACAAATAGAAATGGTATGTGTGGTTAGGTTTTGAATAAAAGAAAAGATCTTGCCAGAGAAAAAACGAAATTAATTAACTTAAAGATTTATATATCATGACAATCTTAGACCGACCTCTTTTGTTTAATATTAAATGGTAATGTTCAACGTCTATATAAATCTTAGCACTCCATGCCCTATTAATCAATCATGTTAAAAATATACCATTATCGAATTGTCTGTTTATGAAATAAGGTCAGGTATTAAATTTATGTAAAAATGATTAATTTTTTTAGATCATCTCTAATTTGTATTTTTCAATTCACCTTTATTATTTTAGTTTTCCACTTAGTAATTTTATACGACCTTAACATCAGTTTGTATGGTTGTATATATAGACCCCTTCCTTCGTTTATTTATTGTATTTTGAATTTCTCTTTAATTTTGAAATATACATTTATGTTCAATATATTTAAAAAAAAACAACGAAAATCATGTTGTAATAAATACTGATGCAGGATCATTTTATTTTATTTTTTATTATTGTAATAGCACCTTTCTTAAAATATATTACGCATAAGAAAAATACTGTATCTTTTAATTGACAGGATTATCAGACTAATTGAATCTTTTAAAAGGTTTTAGTACTTTCACAAACATGTGTATTGTATATTAGGGGATGGAAGAATGTCAACAAATGACGACACCAATACCTCGTGCAAATCTGCGAAGCCTCTCAAGTTTGTGGAGGATGAAAGTACAATCTAGTGATGACTTGGAGTGATACAATTGGTCAATAGTGATCTGTAATACTAGTGATGGTAGGGGATCAGCGATCTCAATATTCAACCTTGCCTGCTCAGCTGCCCTGAAGCGTGAGGTGGGACCGGGCTCAAAGTTGTAAACAGAGAAACGAGCCCACGAAAAAAAATAGGCCCGAGAAATTTTTGCCAGCCCATTAGTAGCAGTTCTCCTTCTTCTACTAGGGGTGGACACTTTTATCCGACCCGATGAGACCCGATCGGATTTATCTGACTCAAATTGGGTGTATTCGGTACTTAATAAAAAAAAATGATCTCGGGTACTAAGATGTGAACCCGACAAACATCGGATATTGATTGGATATTTTACATAAAACCCGAACCCGATCCAAACCCGATCAATTATTTTAAAATATCTTTATATACATGTGTCATCACGTCATTTATTAGACATATACTAATTTTGTAGACCTTAACACACAAAAATAGAGGTATAAATATGACTTTTCTCGTAACCCTAACCCCACTTTAATATTATTCAATCCTCATTCCACTCCCCCACTCCCCTCCTCTCTCTCAAATGGCGGCGGCTGGACCACCTTCCTCACCAATTTGTCTTCTTTCTCATCACCATCAAGTATCATCCCTCTCACCTCATCAACTCACCTCTTACTCATGTCTTCTCTTATTATTAATTTTTTTTTTGCCCTCTCTCTTGTTAACTACTCTACTCCATATCATCGATTTTTTTTTTTTTTTTGCTCTTCAACCACAAGAATAAGATTATGCTTTTAGCTTTGTCTCATTAACTTGGTTTTTTAATTTTTTAAATTATTGGGTTTTTGAAATTTCGATTAGAAATTTATGTACATTTTTATGAATTTATTTTTATCATTTTTGTTGTCAATTTGTCATTTTAATTTACAATATAACTAGAAATAATAAAAAAATTCCCAAAGATAATTTATTCTAGACTTTTAGAGATATAATAAGACATAAATATTTGTAAAATTTTAATTATAAAAAAATAAAATAAGTAAAATTATAATTTGAGTTCAAATTGCCTTATTGGGTTAAAACCCAACCCGATCGTGCCTGATGAGACTCAACCTATCCCGACCCGAGTATGTTCAAATAGCAACGGGTGCAACATATTGTATATCGGATAGATTTTTCTTTACCCAAACCCGATTTGAGTATATATGATCGGGTCTAAACCCGACCCGACCCGACCCGACCCGACAAATGCCCACCCCTAGTTCTCCTCCTTACCCTTTTTTTAATGTTTAAAGTCAAGGGAGAAATGAAATTCCATGGACCTTATAAGAGATTGAATTTTCTTGTCAGATTGGTTAATCCAGTTCAATCTTGTTGACTTATGATGATTGGTATATAAGTTAACCAACTTAAATTAGATTATTGGATCAAAGTACAGAATCATGATTCTTTCTCAATTTAATTTTTATTTGAACAAATTATATCTAACGGCATTGTTGTGCTTAATAAGAAAATTAATAAATCTTAACCGCCATAAATATTTGAACAAATTAATATTAGTGTGAAAGAATAAAGATAGTAGTCTTAAATATATAAGTGGGTAATACAACTCTCTCTTACTCTCTCTTTAAAACATCTTTTAATATTTTTACATTGATAAACCCTAGACAGATATACATCATAATTGGACAAGAATAAACGAAGTGGTCATGGTGGGCATCCAACTCATGGTTTATTTATTACTATATTAAAATTATATATGTTAAATTTAGGAAAGTGGGTATTTGCTCATACCAAACAATGCCATTGATAGGTAGCTTATTGTCACGCCCTGCATGCACGCGCCCACAATTTACACGGATGACCACCAAGGAATTAGAATTTGGGGTAAGTGATATAGTATTCCGAGATCCTTATAACGAAAGGAATTCTATGACATAAAGATTGGGCGAGAAGTTTCCGAAAGGTTCCGAGACATTTCAAAATGCTCTGCACACTTCTAGAATATTTCGGAAGGCTTCGGAAATATTCGGAAGACACAAGAAGGCTCTAGGAGACTCTAGAAGATCCCAGAAGATTGCGAAAGAGTGTGGAAGACTATGGAAGGTTCTAAAAGGTCATGGAGCTCTCTAGTATTGAGGGTTTCTAGATAGGTCTTGTGTAGGCTAGATATTTCTAGGTTACTTGGACAACAAGTAAGGCTTGTAAAAATATCTAAGGATAATTCTAGATCATCAATAGGGTGATGACATGTGGCACATTACTAGCCATATGTTAAGGAGGTGCTTCTCTATAAATAGGGATAAACACTCAGTTGTAGATAAAAGAACTCTCTTTGAGAGCTTATCCAACACACTATCCTTGTAACAGCTCTCTTGTCCTTTTACTTTGCAAAGCTTATCATTTGTATATTCCTTAACTCTCTCTTACATTCCTTGATCTCACTTGGCATTGTCAAGTGTCTAAAGGCTTACTTAGGTGCAAGCGTGGTTCATTAAGCGCCTAAGGTCGCCCGGTCTAAGCGATGAAACATTAAGGCCGTGACAGTTGGTATCAAAGTCGAGGTTCATTGTGTTCAGGTAGACAAAATGGCAGAGATTTCGATTATAAGTGAGGTGATAGGTGTCTAATTATATATCATTTTCATATTAATTCGTCCATGTTTCTTTGCTATATTCCTTGGTATTTTTATGTTTTTGTGTGGTTTTGATATTTGTAGGAGTTTTGAAGCAACTTGCACAAAAATGGAGTAAAACCCTTCATTTTCACCTCTGCTAGTCAACCATCTTCTCGGATTTAATTGTATTGATATACAATGAACCCGATGACATGTTGTATACCGTTGGAAAGCTCTCGAAGTCTATTTTCTAGAGAAATTTACGGTTCATAAATTCATTCAGTGTACCAAAAGTTATAATCAAAACAGTGTGAGAAGTGTAGAAATATAATTCTACAAATCTCTGTAGCATGTATAATACGGGGCATTGTAGCAGGTTACTGTAGCAGAGTATATAAACACATTTTAGGGTTTTATTTTGATAACTTGAAGAGGGAGAAACGACTTGGAGGCTGCAACTCTGGAATTCTCTCATCTTTTAGAGTTCTTGAAGGAGAAAGAAAGCTTGGAAAAAGGAAGAACTACAAATCTTGAGGAAACTAGGGGGCATGGGGAAGCTCACACTAGAGGGTAGGGGTGCACACAGGTCGGGTCGGGTTTCGCCCAACCCGACAAAACCCGATACATGATCGGGTTAGACATTTTAAACCCGTAATCGGGTTTCTGAAGTATGTTACCCGAGACATAACTCGAATGGTCGAGTTGGTTGGGTCTGTCGAGTCTGTCGGGTCCACTCGACACTCGACAATTACGTGTCGAGTCGTGTCAGATTCACAACCGACACTCAATATCAGTCTATTTTCGAAGACATCGAGTGTCGGATGATGCATTTGATACTCGACAATAGCCACTCGACACTCGACACTTACATGTCGAGTTGTATCAGATTCACAACCGACACTCGATATCAGTCTATTTTCGAAGACATCGAGTGTCGGATGCATCATTCGACACTCGACACTATCCACTCGACACTCGATACTTACATGTCGAGTCGTGTCAGATTCACAATCGACACTTGATATCAGACTATTTTTGAAGACATCGAGTGTCGAATTCATCATCCGACACTCCATATTTACATGTCGAGTCGTGTCAGATTCACAACCGACACTTGATATCAGTCTATTTTCGAAGACATCGAGTGTCGGATGCATCATTTGACACTCGACACTCGACACTTACATGTCGAGTCATATCAGATTCACAACCGACACTCAATATGAGACTATAATATGAGACTATTTTTGAAGACATCGAGTGTCGGATTCATCATCTGACACTTGACACTAGCCACTTGACACTTGACACTTACATGTCGAGTCGTGTCGGATTCACAACTGACACTCGATATTAGACTATTTTCGAAGACATCGAATGTCGGATGATACATCTAATACTCGACACTATCTACTTGACACTCGACACTTACATGTCGGGTTACATGAATTAAACCCGATCCCAAACCCGATTGCAAAAAACCCGAAGTTTATAACCCGATTTCGGGTTTTTTTATTACATTAACCCGCCTGTAACCCGACAAACCAGATAAAACCCGATCGGGTCGGGTAATTTTGAACACCCTTACTAGAGAGAAGAAACCTAGTGGCCAAGAGAAGTCTCGCGACGTTGTGAGTGCTATGGAGACCTGGTTGGTCAAGGTGGAGCTAGCCATGGCCTATACACGAGAGAGGCTAGGTAGGCTAGAGTAAGGCGTGGAACAAGGCATAGAAGAGCTCACTGCAAGGTGGAAAGCTACGATAATGAGCTTAAGGAATTAATGCATAGTTCTGAGGCTGCCACTAAAGCGCTACATTGAGAAGTACATGCCTTCCAAGCAAGGGTGCTGGAAGTTTTGGCTAAGGTCGAAACTTGGATGAAGGAGTTGAGTAAGGGGTTGGAGGACACAAAGGTTGAGGTAGCCTTGTGCAAACGGTCGGTGGCAAGTGGCACTGCAGTAGCATCACCAACACTCATTATTCCACAGGTTGAAGCCCCTAAACCCAAGGAATATTCGGCTAAAGGGACGCCAAGGAGTTGGACAACTTTTTGTGGCGATGATGCTAGGAAGAGGATGAAGGAACTGAGGCACACACATTCAATTGTGGAGCATGTTGAGGCATTCTTCGCGCTCATGCTACAAATTAATGACATAAGCGAGATGGATCTCCTCTTCAACTTCAAGATCCATCATGGCAAAGGTGGGGGAGCAAAAGGCTCAAGTTCTTCACTGAAGGAAGGAAAGAACAAACCACTAAAGGGCAAGAAGTGGAGAAAGGAGCAAAAGAAGGAGACCAAACTGAGGATGAATTACTTCTTGTGTGACGGTTTGCAAATGGCAAGGGACTATCCCAAGCGAAAGTCGCTCAATGCTATGTTTGACAAGCGAGAGACCCAAGAACATGCACAGATGGATAGCCTCCAAATCCTAAATGCTTTGAATGCCAATTGCACCCTAGCCAAACCCAAAGATCGATCCCTCATGTATGTTAAAACGAGCATTAATGGGAAGAAAGCGCTTGCGTTGTTGGACACAGACGCTTCTCACAACTTCATCAAGAAGGAAGAGGCAGAAGACTAGGCCTCAAGGTGGAAAAGGAGTGTCGATGGTTGAAGACAGCAAACTCTGAGGCAAAACCACTTACGAGAGTTGTATGCCAAGTGGAGATGCATTTAGGCTCTTGGAGCGGTAAGGCAAACTTCTCTGTTGTCCCCTTGGACGATTTTGATGTTGTTTTAGGAATAGACTTTCTTTGCCAATGCAACGTTGTGCCGCTTCCACAGCTTAATACCATGTGCATCCTCGAGAGAGGACCATGCATGGTGCCAACCATGGTGAAGCCATCTCCCCAATCCAAGCTCCTCTCTGCTTTACAACTTTGCAAAGGTGTGAAATGTGGGGGAGGAAACTTATTTGGCATCAATACGGGAGATGGATGATGAGGAGGACATATTGGAGGAGAATGTTCCAAAGGAAGTCGCAGAAGTCCTAAAAGAGTTCAAGGATGTGATGGCTTCGAAGTTGCCTAGAAGACTCCCACCTAGGAGGGAGGTAGATCATCGGATTAATCTATAACCAGGGGTGCAACTACTTGCCAAGGCACCTTATAGGATGTTGCCACTTGAGTTAGAGGAACTACGACAATAATTAAAGGAGTTATTGGATGCCGGGTACATTAGACAGTCCAAATCACCGTATGGAGAACCGGTGTTATTTTAACAAAAGCATGATAAGGTCGCTTCAATTGTGAATTTGAATAATTACCGGGCACTCAATAAGGTAATAATAAAACACAAATAGATTGCAGATCTTTTTGATTAGTTAGGGCACGCTAGATACTTCTCTAAATTAGACTTGAGGTCTAGATATTATCAAGTGCAAATTACAGAAGGTGATGAACCAGAGACTATATGCGTTACATGCTATGGTGATACAAGTTCCTCATCATTCCCTTTGGTCTTACCAATGCACAAGCAATTTTTTGCACTCTCATGAATTGGATCTTCCATCCGTACTTGGACCAATTCGTGGTAGTGTATTTGCATGACATAGTTGTATATAGCCGCACGCTTGAGGAACATGTTGTGAATGAGGCTTTCACCCCGGAAAAGCCTTTATGACCACGACACTATGTCAAAGCCTCATTTAAGACTTAAGAAAACACAAACGAGCCATGGGCATGTCTGGAGAAAGGAGTCGCCACCCAATTATTCAATTGAAAATGAATGGGGGCAATTTGGGACCTAAACTACCGTCATCCCTTCAGAGATGGGTTCAGGAAGTTAGGTTTGAGTCTTTTGACTCACTTAGATGTGAATCCGGCCTCCACTTAGGAAATACCAAATAAGAATATCTCGTATTGTTACTTAGTCCGCTTAAAATGGTTCATTTTATGCACACATTTTCATTTTTATCTTTATTAAGCATGTTAAGTGGTTGTTCAATCAAAACAGTTATATATTCATACAAAGAAAGAGGGAAGAGAATGGATTACATTTCCTTTCAAACATGGGGGAATGGGAAGAGGATTACATCATTTGTAATAAAATAGTAAAATATTCCATACATATGTATATTACATTCATTCTAAGTCATGGTCCCTCACCATCAATGTGAGTCCACCATCACTTCATGGCATCATACAATTACACTTCTCAATTTACAAACATTCATACATGCATAAATTATACAAAGTCATGATCTAATATTATGGCATTCTAGCCTAGATTTTGATAAATTCTATCATGGCGATTCTACCCATTGCTTATTCTAGTATTTTTTATTTTATGTATCATCATGGCATTTCTAGCCTAAAACATGATTCTTGTGGCTTATTCTAGCCTAAACATGGCATTCATGGCATATTCTAACCTAATTCAAACATCTAACATCAATCATGGCATTCAAGGGCTTCTATGCTATTTCCTAGCATTCATCAAAGCAAATAAGCTTTCGTATCATGATTCTAATCATGTGCTCTTAAGCAAGATTCTAGACATGTTCTCTTGGTCATGATTCTAAGCGTCCGCAAAGAAAACAAAATGTACGTTTTATTTTCTTCTTCAATAAAATAAATTCTAAAATGTACGTTCATCCATAACATAAGTTTAAATGTCAAATACAAATGGTCTATTCGAGATCCAATAGATGATGAATTCCTCATCACCATATATGAGTCTATGCAACATCTATTAGACCTCTATTCAGACGTTAAGTCATCCATTCCTAGTGTTGGTCTCTTACCATCAATGTGAGTCCACAACCACTTCATGGCATCACACAATTACACTTATGTAATACAAACATTCATACATTATAAATCATACAAAGTCATAATCTAAAATCATGGCATTCTAGCCTAGATTTAATAAACTCTACCAAACTCTACCATGTCAATTCTACCAATTGCTATTCTAGCATTATTCATATTAATTTCTTGGCATTTCTAGCCTTAGCATGGCAATCCTAGCCTAATCATGGTATATTCTTACCCAACTCAAGCAATCAACATCAAACAAGTTATTCAAGGCAAAATGATAATTCTTATCTATTCTATGCTATTTCCTAGTATTCATCAAAGCAAATAACTTGTCCTAGCATGATTCTAATCATATACTCCTAAACATATTTCTAAGCTCTTGCAAAGAAATTAAACTCCTAAGCATGATTCTATTAAAGAAGAGATAGCGGACTTACCTCAACACGATTTTTCATCTCGCAAAATAAATAAGGGTTAGACAATTCATAAAACCCTAAACATGCTTATAAGCATAAAATTAAACCCTAAACATGCTTATTCTAAGCAAGGAAAATAAAAAAGAAGATAGGAGGGAGGAGAGAATTCTGCTCTCAAGACGTACCTTTCCGGATTTAGAGCAATAGAACGCCTGAAAATTTTAAACTAGAAAAAACTCCTTGAGTTCTCGAGTATGTCTTCAAGAGGAAGAAGAGAGAATTCTTCAGAATTCGATATGCCTTGGAAAGTGAGAAGGGAGGGGTTTATATAGATGAAGGTTGAATTCTAAAAAGGAAGCAAATTCTAAAAAATGAAGGTTTTAAAAGAAATTTTCCAAAATTACGCAAGGAACAGCCGGCCGGCCGGCTATCTAACATTCGCTCGCCATCACTCAATAGTCGGGTGGCAGTCAGATGGTCGAGTGGCTGTTCTCGACTACCAGGTGGCTGTTATTTCTTCAGCCCTTCCTATTTTGCCATCTTTCAGTGTAGTCCCTTCATACCTTTGCTCATTTGATCACACATAACTTCTCGAATTCAACTTCGATCTATAAGCTATAAATTTCTACAAAAACTAGACATTTGTAGCTTCACAACGATACATGACTCACCATCTGATTCTTCCTGGATTAATTTCTATGAATTTTTAAAGTCACATGTCAGTTTTCAAGACCTTTTACCAATTCTTTCTCACCCTTCTCTTCTTGGTCTCCAAGGGTATTTTGGTCATTGTTTTTACTAGACATTCATCTTTATTCCTCTATTGAGCCTTAAAAATTTAGTGTCGACAATGATGTAAAACAGAATATAATTTTAAAAGGCTGATGATCCTTCTATATGTATGTATGTATGTGTTGTTGACCCAGGTATGGCAACCCAAGAGGGGGGGTGAATTGGGTTTTTATTTATAAAAATGGATTTAGAAAACTTTTCTTAAAAGATCAAAATTATTTAACTCTTTCTTTGGAATAAAGGTGAAGAAGATGAAAATAGAATGCAATCAAGAGAATAGCAATAAAGAACAATCAAAAGTGCAAGTAAATGTAAAGAGGATAGGGATAGAGAGAGTGCAAACTCAATTACGTGGTTCGGCAAACCTTGCCTATGTCCATGGGCTCCTAGCTCCACAAGCTAAGCTTTCCACTAAGTTGTAGAAATCTTTACAACTTGCTTGATGAACAACCTCTCCAAGACTTTTTCTTCCAACTCTTGATAACACACACCAAGATTGATGAACAACCTCACCAAGGCAATTGCCTTCAACTCTTGATAACAATGCCATAACCAAGAGTTCTTCTTGATGAAGGTCCATGGAACCTCACCAAGGAACTAACTTCCTTCAACAAATCGGGTTTGGGTAAAGAAAAATCTTGATAACACCACACCAAGAGTTCTTCTTGATGAACAACCTCACCAAGGAAACTTCCTTCAACTCATAAAAATGTACATAAATTTCTAATCGATAATTAAAAAACCAAGTTAATGAGACAAAGCTAAAAGCATAATCTTATTCTTGTGGTTGAAGAGCCAAAAAAAAAAAAATCGGTGATATGGAGTAGAGTAGTTAACAAGAGAGAGGGCAAAAAAAAAATTAATAATAAGAGAAGACATGAGTAAGAGGTGAGTTGATGAGGTGAGAGGGATGATACTTGATGGTGATGAGAAAGAAGACAAATTGGTGAGGAAGGTGGTCCAGCCGCCGCCATTTGAGAGAGAGGAGGGGAGTGGGGGAGTTTTATGTTTTACAGATTTTCAAATTTCAAACAGAACATTAACAAAAATGGCAGACAAGATTACGATTTTTATGGTGGGCAGAAAATTTGGAGATGGTGTCTTGACTTGATTAAGTTCATCTCATTTTATCAAGCAAAAAAGCCAAGAGAAATATCAAGTTTATAGAGCTTTTATATTTTTTATCTACTCTTTGAAGAGAGTTGTACTTTTGTTGTAAAAACTTTTCTTTGTTCTTATATTGTGTGAGAGTGAGATCTTCTTGTAAAGGATAAAAGATATCCTTGAGAGAACTCTTGTTGTGTGTTAGCAAGAGTTGAAGGAAGTTGCCTTGGTGAGGTTGTTCATCAAGAAGAACTCTTGGGTGGTGTTATCAAGGGTTTAAGGAAGTTGCCTTGGTGAGGTTGTTCATCAAGAAGAACTCTTGGTGTGGTGTTATCAAGTGTTGAACAAATTTGCCTTGGTGAGGTTGTTCATCAAGAAGAACTCTTGGTGTGGTGTTATCAAGAGTTGAAGATAAAGTCTTTGGTGAGTTGTTTATCAAGCAAGTTGTAAAAGATTTACACAACTAGTGGAAAGCTAGCTCGTGGAGCTAGAGCCCGTGGACGTAGGCAAGGTTTGCCGAACACGTAAATTGAGTTTTGCACTCTCTATCCCCTGCTCTTTACATTTACTGCACTTGTGATTGTTCTTATTGCTATTCTATATTATTTACATTCTTTTCATCTCTTCACCTTTTCCTCAAAGAAGGGTTTAAATAATTTTGATTTCAGAAAAGTTTCTAATTCCGTATTGATAAATAAAAACCCAATTCACCCCCCCTCTTGGGTTGCCATACCTGGGTCAACACTTACATGTCGGGTTACATGAATTAAACCCGATCCCAACCCCGATTGCAAAAACCCGAAAGTTTATAACCCGATTTCGGGTTTTTTTTTACATTAACCCGCCTGTAACCCGACAAACCAGATAAAACCCGATCGGGTCGGGTAATTTTGAACACCCTTACTAGAGAGAAGAAACCTAGTGGCCAAGAGAAAGTCTCGCCTGGTTGGTCAAGGTGGAGCTAGCCATGGCCTATACACGAGAGAGGCTAGGTAGGCTAGAGTAAGGCGTGGAACAAGGCATAGAAGAGCTCACTGCAAGGTGGAAAGCTACGATAATGAGCTTAAGGAATTAATGCATAGTTCTGAGGCTGCCACTAAAGCGCTACATTGAGAAGTACATGCCTTCCAAGCAAGGGTGCTGGAAGTTTTGGCTAAGGTCGAAACTTGGATGAAGGAGTTGAGTAAGGGGTTGGAGGACACAAAGGTTGAGGTAGCCTTGTGCAAACGGTCGGTGGCAAGTGGCACTGCAGTAGCATCACCAACACTCATTATTCCACAGGTTGAAGCCCCTAAACCCAAGGAATATTCGGCTAAAGGGACGCCAAGGAGTTGGACAACTTTTTGTGGCGATGATGCTAGGAAGAGGATGAAGGAACTGAGGCACACACATTCAATTGTGGAGCATGTTGAGGCATTCTTCGCGCTCATGCTACAAATTAATGACATAAGCGAGATGGATCTCCTCTTCAACTTCAAGATCCATCATGGCAAAGGTGGGGGAGCAAAAGGCTCAAGTTCTTCACTGAAGGAAGGAAAGAACAAACCACTAAAGGGCAAGAAGTGGAGAAAGGAGCAAAAGAAGGAGACCAAACTGAGGATGAATTACTTCTTGTGTGACGGTTTGCAAATGGCAAGGGACTATCCCAAGCGAAAGTCGCTCAATGCTATGTTTGACAAGCGAGAGACCCAAGAACATGCACAGATGGATAGCCTCCAAATCCTAAATGCTTTGAATGCCAATTGCACCCTAGCCAAACCCAAAGATCGATCCCTCATGTATGTTAAAACGAGCATTAATGGGAAGAAAGCGCTTGCGTTGTTGGACACAGACGCTTCTCACAACTTCATCAAGAAGGAAGAGGCAGAAGACTAGGCCTCAAGGTGGAAAAGGAGTGTCGATGGTTGAAGACAGCAAACTCTGAGGCAAAACCACTTACGAGAGTCGTATGCCAAGTGGAGATGCATTTAGGCTCTTGGAGTGGTAAGGCAAACTTCTCTGTTGTCCCCTTGGACGATTTTGATGTTGTTTTAGGAATAGACTTTCTTTGCCAATGCAACGTTGTGCCGCTTCCACAGCTTAATACCATGTGCATCCTCGAGAGAGGACCATGCATGGTGCCAACCATGGTGAAGCCATCTCCCCAATCCAAGCTCCTCTCTGCTTTACAACTTTGCAAAGGTGTGAAATGTGGGGGAGGAAACTTATTTGGCATCAATATGGGAGATGGATGATGAGGAGGACATATTGGAGGAGAATGTTCCAAAGGAAGTCGCAGAAGTCTTAGAAGAGTTCAAGGATGTGATGGCTTCGAAGTTGCCTAGAAGACTCCCACCTAGGAGGGAGGTAGATCATCGGATTAATCTATAACCAGGGGTGCAACTACTTGCCAAGGCACCTTATAGGATGTTGCCACTTGAGTTAGAGGAACTACGACAATAATTAAAGGAGTTATTGGATGCCGGGTACATTAGACAGTCCAAATCACCGTATGGAGAACCGGTGTTATTTTAACAAAAGCATGATAAGGTCGCTTCAATTGTGAATTTGAATAATTACCGGGCACTCAATAAGGTAATAATAAAACACAAATAGATTGCAGATCTTTTTGATTAGTTAGGGCACGCTAGATACTTCTCTAAATTAGACTTGAGGTCTAGATATTATCAAGTGCAAATTACAGAAGGTGATGAACCAGAGACTATATGCGTTACATGCTATGGTGATACAAGTTCCTCATCATTCCCTTTGGTCTTACCAATGCACAAGCAATTTTTTGCACTCTCATGAATTGGATCTTCCATCCGTACTTGGACCAATTCGTGGTAGTGTATTTGCATGACATAGTTGTATATAGCCGCACGCTTGAGGAACATGTTGTGAATGAGGCTTTCACCCCGGAAAAGCCTTTACGACCACGACACTATGTCAAAGCCTCATTTAAGACTTAAGAAAACACAAACGAGCCATGGGCATGTCTGGAGAAAGGAGTCGCCACCCAATTATTCAATTGAAAATGAATGGGGCAATTTGGGACCTAAACTACCGTCATCCCTTCAGAGATGGGTTCAGGAAGTTAGGTTTGAGTCTTTTGACTCACTTAGATGTGAATCCGGCCTCCACTTAGGAAATACCAAATAAGAATATCTCGTATTGTTACTTAGTCCGCTTAAAATGGTTCATTTTATGCACACATTTTCATTTTTATCTTTATTAAGCATGTTAAGTGGTTGTTCAATCAAAACAGTTATATATTCATACAAAGAAAGAGGGAAGAGAATGGATTACATTTCCTTTCAAACATGGGGGAATGGGAAGAGGATTACATCATTTGTAATAAAATAGTAAAATATTCCATACATATGTATATTACATTCATTCTAAGTCATGGTCCCTCACCATCAATGTGAGTCCACCATCACTTCATGGCATCATACAATTACACTTCTCAATTTACAAACATTCATACATGCATAAATTATACAAAGTCATGATCTAATATTATGGCATTCTAGCCTAGATTTTGATAAATTCTATCATGGCGATTCTACCCATTGCTTATTCTAGTATTTTTTATTTTATGTATCATCATGGCATTTCTAGCCTAAAACATGATTCTTGTGGCTTATTCTAGCCTAAACATGGCATTCATGGCATATTCTAACCTAATTCAAACATCTAACATCAATCATGGCATTCAAGGGCTTCTATGCTATTTCCTAGCATTCATCAAAGCAAATAAGCTTTCGTATCATGATTCTAATCATGTGCTCTTAAGCAAGATTCTAGACATGTTCTCTTGGTCATGATTCTAAGCGTCCGCAAAGAAAACAAAATGTACGTTTTATTTTCTTCTTCAATAAAATAAATTCTAAAATGTACGTTCATCCATAACATAAGTTTAAATGTCAAATACAAATGGTCTATTCGAGATCCAATAGATGATGAATTCCTCATCACCATATATGAGTCTATGCAACATCTATTAGACCTCTATTCAGACGTTAAGTCATCCATTCCTAGTGTTGGTCTCTTACCATCAATGTGAGTCCACAACCACTTCATGGCATCACACAATTACACTTATGTAATACAAACATTCATACATTATAAATCATACAAAGTCATAATCTAAAATCATGGCATTCTAGCCTAGATTTAATAAACTCTACCAAACTCTACCATGTCAATTCTACCAATTGCTATTCTAGCATTATTCATATTAATTTCTTGGCATTTCTAGCCTTAGCATGGCAATCCTAGCCTAATCATGGTATATTCTTACCCAACTCAAGCAATCAACATCAAACAAGTTATTCAAGGCAAAATGATAATTCTTATCTATTCTATGCTATTTCCTAGTATTCATCAAAGCAAATAACTTGTCCTAGCATGATTCTAATCATATACTCCTAAACATATTTCTAAGCTCTTGCAAAGAAATTAAACTCCTAAGCATGATTCTATTAAAGAAGAGATAGCGGACTTACCTCAACACGATTTTTCATCTCGCAAAATAAATAAGGGTTAGACAATTCATAAAACCCTAAACATGCTTATAAGCATAAAATTAAACCCTAAACATGCTTATTCTAAGCAAGGAAAATAAAAAAGAAGATAGGAGGGAGGAGAGAATTCTGCTCTCAAGACGTACCTTTCCGGATTTAGAGCAATAGAACGCCTGAAAATTTTAAACTAGAAAAAACTCCTTGAGTTCTCGAGTATGTCTTCAAGAGGAAGAAGAGAGAATTCTTCAGAATTCGATATGCCTTGGAAAGTGAGAAGGGAGGGGTTTATATAGATGAAGGTTGAATTCTAAAAAGGAAGCAAATTCTAAAAAATGAAGGTTTTAAAAGAAATTTTCCAAAATTACGCAAGGAACAGCCGGCCGGCCGGCTATCTAACATTCGCTCGCCATCACTCAATAGTCGGGTGGCAGTCAGATGGTCGAGTGGCTGTTCTCGACTACCAGGTGGCTGTTATTTCTTCAGCCCTTCCTATTTTGCCATCTTTCAGTGTAGTCCCTTCATACCTTTGCTCATTTGATCACACATAACTTCTCGAATTCAACTTCGATCTATAAGCTATAAATTTCTACAAAAACTAGACATTTGTAGCTTCACAACGATACATGACTCACCATCTGATTCTTCCTGGATTAATTTCTATGAATTTTTAAAGTCACATGTCAGTTTTCAAGACCTTTTACCAATTCTTTCTCACCCTTCTCTTCTTGGTCTCCAAGGGTATTTTGGTCATTGTTTTTACTAGACATTCATCTTTATTCCTCTATTGAGCCTTAAAAATTTAGTGTCGACAATGATGTAAAACAGAATATAATTTTAAAAGGCTGATGATCCTTCCCATATATGTATGTATGTATGTGTTGTTGACCCAGGTATGGCAACCCAAGAGAGGGGGTGAATTGGGTTTTTATTATAAAAATGGATTTAGAAAACTTTTCTTAAAAGATCAAAATTATTTAACTCTTTCTTTGAAAATAAAGGTGAAGAAGATGAAAATAGAATGCAATCAAGAGAATAGCAATAAAGAACAATCACAAGTGCAAGTAAATATAAAGAGATAGGGATAGAGAGAGTGCAAACTCAATTTACGTGGTTCGGCAAACCTTGCCTACGTCCACGGGCTCCTAGCTCCACGAGCTAAGCTTTCCACTAAGTTGTAGAAATCTTTACAACTTGCTTGATGAACAACCTCACCAAGACTTTTTCTTCAACCCTTGATAACACCACACCAAGAGTTCTTCTTGATGAACAACCTCACCAAGGCAACTTCCTTCAACTCTTGATAACGCCACACCAAGAGTTCTTCTTGATGAATAACCTCACCAAGGCAACTTCCTTCAACTCTTGATAACACCACACCAAGAGTTCTTCTTGATGAACAACCTCACCAAGGAAACTTCCTTCAACTCTTGATAACACACAACAAGAGTTCTCTCAAGGATAACTATTATCCTTTACAAGAATATCTCACTCTCACCACAATACAAGAACAAGGATAATTTTTACAACAAAAATATAACTCTCTTCAAAGAGTAGATAAAGAATATAAAAGCTCTCTAGACTTGATATTTCTCTTGTTTTTTGCTTTGATAAAATGCTTGTCTTGCTCTTCTTGAATGCATGGGAGAAGGGCTCATTTTATAGGCAAATGGGATGAACTTAGTCAAGTGAAGACACCAACTCCAAATTTTCTGCCCACCATAAAAACTGTAATCTTGTCAGGCATTTTTGTCAATGTTTTGTTGAAATTTGAAAATATACAAAACATAAAATATCTGAACATTTGAATAAGCTTTCCAACGCATCAAGAATCAAGTCATTTGGATATCTGTAGCTCAAGATATGGCCAAAACACCATTCGGTGCTCATGTGACTTGATTTTTCTTCCTTGTGTCAGTCCATCGAATTGAATGATAATTCTGTCAACATTCTGTTTGAAATTTGAATTTCTTCAAAACATAAAAGATCTGAATATTTGAATAAGATTTCCAAAACATTAAGAATCAAAGAATTTCGATATCTCTATCTTAATATATGGCCAAAACACCATTCGGTGCTCATGTGAGTTGATTTTTCTTCCTTGTGTCAGTCCACCAAATTGCATGTCAATTATGTCGGCCTTTCATTTGAAATTTGAATTTCTTCAAAACATATGAAATATGCCTCATTATGTTCTCTTTCCAATTCCATAAGAATCAAGTCATTTTGATTTTTCTAGCTCAAGATATGTCCAAAAGAGTATTCGGTGCTCATGTCAACTGCTTCCATTTGTCTTTCAACTTGCAGGATGATTTAGACAACCTTATGCTTGAAATTTGAATTTCTTTAAAACATATGAAATGTTATAAATTGAGTAATATTTCCAAAGGCTCAAGAATCACGTCATTTGGATATTTGTAGAGATATATATGACCAATTGATTGAACATTGCTCATGTGTCACATTCCTTGAGTCAATCCTTGTTCTGAAACTTTGGTGCCTTTAACATGTAGTCTTCTCCTTAGCTTCAACACTTCATTTTAATAAGCCTCTTCTTGATTTTAAAATTATTTCAATGATCTTACTCTTGCACATAAATAAACCTGTTAGTAAATCTCAATTAATCAATGTGTATTGTTATCATCAAAATTATCATGTAGCCTTAGGGCTAACAATCTCCCCCTTTTTGATGATAACAAACCATTGATTGCTTTCAAATAATATCTAAAATAAAGTATGAAAATAAAATCAAGAATAAACAAAAAAATGGCACTTGTTATGAATATAAGCAATCCAACTATTTCTCCCCCTTTTGTTATCATCAAAAAATGTAACCAAATTAACTACTCCCCCTAAATATATTCTCCCCCTTAACATATGCTACCATTCAAAGATTATCTTATTAAAGCAAAATTAAGACATATCCAACATGCCTAATTCTCTTCTAATTATAGAAAATCTATCTTGACTAAGGGGTTTAGTAAATATATCGGCTAATTGTTTATCGGTGGGAATAAATTCTAAGGAAATATTACCTTTTTGCACATGATCTCTAATAAAATGATGTCTAATCTCTATATGCTTAGTCCTAGAGTGTTGTATGGGATTTTTTGAAATGTTGATGGCACTTGTATTGTCACATTTGATGGGAATATGATCAAATACAACAACATAATCTTTTAAAATTTGTTTCATCCAAAGAGATTGTGCACAACAACTTTCTACTGTAATATACTCGACTTCCGCGGTTGATAAGGCAACAGAATTTTGTTTTCTACTAAACCATGAGACTAGTGCATGTCCTAGAAAATGGCAAGAGCCACTAGTGCTCTTTCTATCAAGAAGACTTCCAGCAAAGTCCGCATCGGAATAACTAATTAGATCAAAATTCTCACACTTAGGATACCAAAGACCTAGATTTATGGTTCCAAGAAGATATCTAAATATCCTTTTGACAGCTTTAAGGTGAGATTCCTTTGGACAAGATTGAAATCTAGCACACATACACACATTAAACATAATATCAGGTCTACTAGCAGTTAAATACAAAAGAGAGTCAATCATACCTCGATACTTTGTTACCTCAACATCTTTTCCTTTCTCATCTTTATCAAGCTTGGTTAATGTACCCATAGGTGTGTTATATGTCCTTGAATTATCCATGCCAAACTTCTTGAGAAGATCTCTTGGGTATTTAGCTTGATTATGAAGATCCCATCTATTGATTGCTTGATTTGAAGTCCAAGGAAGAAATTTAATTCTCCCATTAAGCTCATTTCAATTCTTGTTGCATGCACTTAGAAAATTCCTCACACATAGAGACATTAGTAGCACCAAATATAATATCATCAACATAGATTTGAACAATTAATAAATCATCATTTTTTTGTTTTAACAAAAAGAGTAGTATCAACTTTTTCATTTCGAAACCATTATCAATGAGAATTTGTTCAATCTATCATACCATGCTCTTGGTGCTTGTTTCAAGCCAATAAAGTGCCTTTTTGAGTTTGAAAACATGGTTTGGAAAATCATGATTTTGAAAACCAAGAGGTTGCTCTACATATACTTCCTCCATAATGTAACCATTTAAAAATGCACTTTTGACATCCATTTGATATAATGTAAAATTTTTATAACATGCAAATGCACACAACATTCTAATTGATTCTAATATAGCAACCGGTGCAAAGGTTTCCTCATAATCAATACCTTCTTCTTGATTGTATCCTTGAGCAACAAGTCTAGCTTTGTTTCTAATAATGGTGCCATTTTCATCTACTTTATTTCTAAAAATCCATTTAGTGCCTATAATAGAATGATTTTTGGGTCTAGGGACTAATTCCCAAACTTGATTTCTCTCAAATTGATTCAATTCTTCTTGCATAGCCAAAATCCAACTTTCATCATTTTCAGCTTCTTTAAAAGATTTTGGTTCAAATTGAGAGACAAAAGCAAAATGATTACAAAAGTTCTAAAAAGAAGATCTAGTTTTCATACCTTGTGATGGTTCACCAATAATGAGATCTTTAGGGTGAGCTTTTGCATACCTCCATTCCTTTGGTAATTCTTGGGAAGAATCATTTACTTCCTCAAGCTTTTCTTGTTGAAGTTGTAATTTATCTTGGCTCTTTTCATCAAGCCTTGATTCCTTGATTTGCCTTCTACCTCAACAATATCATCATCTAAATTCTTTGAAGAAATAACATTAGTTTCATCAAATTCAACATGCATAGATTCTTCAATAGTAAGAGTCTTTTTGTTAAAAACTCTATATGCTTTACTATGGTTGGAGTAGCCAACAAAAATTCCAACATCGGCTTTGCATCAAATTTTCCAAGGTTATCCTTGGTGTTTAAAATAAAACATTTACATCCAAAAACTTTAAAAAATCCAATGTTGGGTTTTCTTCCTTTCCAAAGTTCATAAGGAGTTTTCTTTATTAAAGCTCTAATATGGACTCTATTGATTATAAAGCATACGGTATTGACGGCTTCGGCCCAAAAATATTTTGGCAAATTATTTTCAAGTAACATGGTCCTAGCCATTTCTTGGATAGTCCTGTTTTTCCTTTCAACAACACTGATGAACACTTAAATATGCATGTTTAATAAGAGTTTAGTTCATCATATTGTATTAATAGTGTCATTGAATTCCTCAACTTAAGCATATTTGTAGCATTTGTATCTTTGGAATTAATTCCTCTTAATTTTGGTTTTGTTATAGGTTCGGTAAAATGGTCATAACTCTCTATTTATAGATCAGAATGGTGCAATTATTAATGTTTTGGAAAGCTGATTTAATTGTCTACAAGATTGCATTTCACAAGCATCATCAAATTCGGGCTCTTAGTGGACCAAAATTGGGCTTGAAATAAACCCATCTATAGTCTCGGCCCAGTCTGACCAGGCCTCAGTATTTGGATCGTATCTCTCAAAATATGTATCCAAATTATGCAAATCAATATGTTCTAGAAAGCTGAGAGAAATATCTACAACTTTTATGAAGACATGTGATAAAAATTCTCAACATTTCAATGTCAAAATTAATGGTCAAAGTCAGTGCCTAATGATCCTAATTGTCAAAGATATTTACAACTAATATTTGACAATTATGCCCTTGTAATTTGACAAGTTTGCCCCTAGATGTATCTATAAATAGAGGTGTCTTGTGACCCATTGGGGCATCTTGGCCTTGGCTGGAACATTTTGGCTTTGGCTAGGATCTTGTATTGTGTTTTGTGTGTTTCTGTTATTAATGAATTTTCTTTTTCTTGCATTTTATTTTCTTTCTATTATAATTTTCTTCTAATTTCTCTTTGCTAAGGTGAAAGGGTGAAACCCTTGATATGAGAATAAGGATTCTCTAACCCAATATTTGCTTAATAATCTTAATCTTATGATTTTTATTCAATATGATTTATATTTAATTTCTTAATCAATCTTGACACCACTCGTAAAGTGGAGGTCTTGATCCATTGTCGACAATCCTTGACACATCAAATGCTTGGATCCTTTCTAGATGATGTATGGTTCTTCCTTACCGACACGAATCTAGTTAGGAACCTTGATTTGTTGTAGACATAAGGTGATTGGCACATTGGATGCTTGAACCCATTTACAAGAAGTGGTATAAATATTGGTAATGAAACAAATATAATTCATATAACTAAAATGGACTAATTATCCTTATTCGAAATATCAAGGGCGGATCCCCTAACCTTAGCTTTCATTATTATTGTGTTAATTTCTCTTGTGTTATTCTTTTTTATTGTTTAAGAACTTGTTCTTTACTTATACCTATTGATATTATCTTGTCATCATCATATCGTATTTGCTTAGCTTACAATTTGTAGCGACTAAAATTCCCTTCCTCGTGGATCGACCCCGGTCTTACCGGGTTTATTACTTCGACACTCCTATACTTGGGAGACAATCCTTTTTCGGATGTGTCAAGTTTTTGGCGCCGTTGCCGGGGAAGGTAAAAATTGGCGTGCAAAATTGTAAGTATTCTCTTTTCTTATCTTAGATCTAAATTTTTTTATTTTTTATTATTATTATTTTTTTGTGTGTTCATCTTTTCCTCTCTTTTCTTCTCTCTTTCTTGCATGAAAATTTGGTCACGAACATCTAGTGGTAGACTTGTTAGAAAAACATCATCTTCCTTAGAAAACATGGCCAACAATCATGAGGAAATATTCACGGATGAAGGGGACAACCGTTCGCAACAAAATAATCAAAACCAACGAAGAACCCTCGGAAACTACATGAATCCGGTAAGGACTAGTGCACCATCTTGTGTAGTTTCTCCTCCAGATTTAATCGATTTCAATTTCAAACCAAGTTTTGTTCGACTTCTACCCACTTTTCATGGCCTTGACATGGAGAACCCATATTCCCACTTGAAACTCTTTGAAGAGGTATGTAGCTCCTACACTAACCCAAATTATAGCATAAACACCATTAGATTAAAGCTTTTTTCTTTTTCTTTAAAAGATAAAGCTAGAACATGGCTACAAAATTTGAGGTCGAATTCCATTAGTTCATGGGATGAGATGAAACAACAATTTTGAAAAAAAATTTTCCTACCCATAGAACAAATTCTCTTAAAAGACAAATTTCTGATTTCTCTCAGAAACAAGGGGAAACCATTTACCAATGTTGGGATAGATATAAGGAACTACTTAATACCTGTCTTCACCATGGTTTCGAAACTTGGAGAATAGTTGCACACTTCTATGAAGGGTTAACACCTCAAGATAGGCCACTAGTAGAATTAATGTGTAGAGGAGAATTTAAAGAAAAAGACCCTGAGGAAGCACTTGACTTCCTAGATTCCTTAGCAGAAAAGGCACAAAATTGGGACACTGCTGGCACCTATGAGGTACCAAGCAAGGCCCAAACCTCGACATCCCATAGAGGTATTTATAACCTTAGGGAAGACCATGACCTTTAAGCCAAATATGCATCCCTAGCTAGAAAAGTCGAGGCTTTAGAAATGAAAAAGAGTGATCAATTGAATTCTATTCAAGAAAATGTCTGTAACATTTGTGATGACAATGACCATTCTACTGATAAGTGTCCAACTTTGCCTGCCTTTAGGGAATGTCTCCATGAAGAAGCCAATGCCTCGAACACTTTCAAAAGGCCAAATCACAATCCATATTCACAAACTACAATCCTGGTTGGAGAAATCATCCAAATTTTAGCTGGAAAAATGATAATCATGCACAATCTTCACAAGTCCCTTTTCAAACACAACAAAATTTTCAAAATTCTCATGATCATGCATATGCTCCTCCTCCTAGGAATGACTTTGAAGAAACATTGCATTCATTCATTACAAAGCAAGAGACTTTCAATAGTCAAACTACTCAAACACTAGCAAATTTGTCAGAAACTCTTGCAAAATTTGCATCTACATGTAGCATCCAAGAGAAAAGAAAATTTCCTTCTCAAACATTGCAAAACCCCAAAGATCAATCTAACTCAAATGAAGGGAATTCAAATAACCATTATTTTGACCAAGCCAAGTCAGTCATGACCCTTCGCAATGGTAAGGTTGTTGAAAAACACATTCCTAATCCTTGTGAGAAAGAAGAAGAATCGATCTCTAAAGGACAGGAAGAGGCTGCCAACCCAACACCTAGCGAAGAAGAAACCAAATCATCATCTGTGCCTCCATTTCCTCAAGCATTAGCTACACCAAAGAAGCCAACTCACAATTCTAAAATCTTTGAAATTTTCAAACAGGTAAAGGTCAACATTCCCTTGCTTGATGTGATCAAACAGGTACCTTCTTATGCAAAATTTTTGAAAGACTTGTGCACTGTGAAAAGAAAACTGAATGTGAAAAAGAAGGTCTTTCTAGTCGAGCAAGTAAGTGCTATTCTTCAAAATAATAATACAGTGAAATATAAGGATCCAGGTTGTCCTACAATTTCATGTGTTATTGGAGACCATAAAATTGAACAAGCTTTACTTGATCTTGGTGCTAGTGTGAATTTGCTTTCATACTCAGTTTTTCAAAAACTCAATCTAGGTGAGTTAAAACCAACTTCTGTCACTCTTTTGCTTGCTGATAGATAAATTAAAGTACCAAGAGGAATAGTAGAAGATGTGTTAGTTCAAGTCGATAAATTCATTTACCCAGTGGATTTTATCGTCTTGGACACACAACCAGTAGAAGTAAGCAATTCAATTCCTGTTATTTTAGGGCGTCAATTTCTAGCTACCTCTAATGCTTTGATTAATTGCAGGAATGGAGTCATGAAGCTATCATTTGGGAACATGACATTAGAACTTAATGTTTTTAATATGTGCAAAAAACCAAATGAAGAAGAAGATGAAGTTGATGAAGCCAATGTAATTGAATCTATTGTGGAAGATCACATCCAAAAAAGGGAGTTCTTGACCCTTTGAAATTCTCAGAGAAATCATAGAATCAAGCATGGAACTTAAGAGTCTGATCTTTCTGATGATATGCTCTTTATTGGATTGTGCACAGGTGATGGAAAAAGGCTCAAAATCAAGATTTGAAGAATTGGGCAAATGAATGAAAGCAAGGAAGATGAAGCTCCCAAGTTAGAATTGAAGCCCTTACCTGAAGGACTGAAATATGCATATCTTGGGGAGAATCAGACATATCTAGTGGTAATTTCTTCATTCCTCACATACGAGCAACAAGGTAAGTTGATAGAAGTGCTTAAAAGGCACAAAAATGTAATCGGGTGGACTTTAAAAGATATAAAAGGCATTAACCCTTTAATTTGCACATATAGAATACATTTAGAGGAAAATGCCAAAACATCCCAACAACCTCAAAGAAGATTAAATCCACATATGAAAGAGGTTCTTAGGGCTGAAGTTCTTAAA